>VYZX01024761.1:0-19901 GCA_013401335.1 Brachypteracias leptosomus
AAACTGACTCATTAGCAACATCACTTGAAACTGAGTGCCTTGTTAAATACATAGCAGTATCATACTATATATGGTTACTGTGTGCAGGCAGCTAGCTATCTGGGTGACTGCACATGAATGAAGGTAGGAAATTCCTTTATAAGATCTTATTATAAAGTACAGATGCAAATTTCAAAAGATGAAGACAATGAATATAATGCCATTTACAAAGATCACAATGCAACGCATGTGTACAGTAAGAGCATTTGCAATGTTTCTGCTTACAGAGAAACAAGCATTTATTAGTAAACAGTCAAGAAATAACCAAAAAGCTTAATAATTGGAAAATAAAGAGAGCAAAGAATGACAACATAAAACAGCAAAGGAGCATTCTCTTAAGTAAAACCAAGTTGTGATAAAGTAATGGCATCCTTCGCATTCCAAACTGGCCTAAACAGTAATTTTGTTCACATCACAGCAAATGCAAAAGCCTTACTTTAGTAGCTTGAGTATCAAAGACCAACATTCAACAGAGCTTTTTCATGCAACTTTACCTTAGATGACTGATGATAAAATGGGTTAGTAGTTTTCTGCCCACAGGGAGCAGAAGCTGAAGAAGGGCTATAAAGAGATCCTGGCTGGGGAACAAGAGTTATGAGACAACTAGTAAATAAACATGTAGCTTACATAGACTCTACAATAAGGAGGTTTAGTTTCTAGTGATGGAAGCAACTTATATTAAAGCTCAGTAGCTTTTGTCTGCAATGTCCATGCAGCTTAGTGACGGAAAACTTCCGTGTACTTCTAGGTCCTTAATGTCCAATGAATTTTTTAACAGGTGCCGTATTTCTGCATGCGCTCCTCAGACATGCTGTCAATCTCTAAGAGTTGGTTTTAGTTAAGACTGCTACTCTGCCCCCCAGCAAGTTATCTTTCTTGAGGCTTTTCAAAATAGTTTGAGAACGGCGTGCTGGAGGGCAATTCCAAATCCAAATCGATTTCATTCTAAATGGAAATAATACTTAAATCAAATCTTTGTTCCTAAAATAGCTGAGGAACTTATAGGATTAAACATCCCATTCCCAAACACCACCACCTTGAACATTTGTTTCATCTATTACTATGTATTACATCTCTTTCCATATTCTTTATGCTTACCCTTGGTCTGCTTATAATGCTCTGTACCATAAAGACTACAGGATTGCCTGCCTTCCGTATGGCTTCAACAGCTTGTTCGTGGCTGGCATCTCTGAGGTCAATTCCATCCACCTGTAATTGGAAGGCCTCATCTTAACATTTCAAGAAGCTACAAGAATCACAGTTCAGCTCTGGAGTTTGGTTAGGGAACTCTCACTAAAATCTAAGCCCAAACCTCTGTTACTGGTGGAAAGGTTTCTTCCAACTTAGTCTTAGGTTCCTTGCATATAGGTTTGAAATTCCAATAGCACTGAAAGGACATTAAACACTCTCCATGGTTTTAAAAACAGGGTTTTCAACATTCTTGGTTCAGGCTCCATACGTTTTCCCACGGTCAATGCAATAGAAGAGATATGATAATAAGAAGAGATATGGTAATCTGAAGAGAGTGGTAACATCTGCCAAATACTGTTTCCTGTAAATCCTATCTCAGAATAACCTTCCTCACAGGATTTAATGAGTCAGTACAGTGTACTTTTAATTATGTCAGTACAGTGTACTTTTTTCCCTTTCTTTTTTTTAATAAAAAGCAAGATTAGACCAATTTTAGCTACTAGACACTTTCCCCAGAAGTTAAATTTTTAGGTCGGGGCTAAAAAATAGCAAACTTTCTCTCTTCTAGAAGAAAGCATTTACAAAGGATGGCTAAGGATGCATTTTTGTCTGATTGCTTTTCTTCATGACTTCGTATGTATGGGGGTGTTTTGTGATCCAGGTAAGAACCATGTTATGGTGAGGTTAGCATCAGTAAAGCATTCTCACAAAGACCACAATAAAAGCTAGGAGATAATACAGAAAGGTTATTTGTTAGTGGCAGTTGTTGCACATGGAAGTTATATAATGAAGGTTATCCCTAACTTTTTACTTGTTTACCTTAAACTTAACCATCCAGTGTAAACAAAGAGAGAACAAAAACAGTCTGAGAGGGAAAATTCTAAACCTATGAGGAACTCTCGACTTTCCATGTTTGAAATACTGTATGCAGTAGTAGAATGAAAAGCCTAGACATACCACGGCTTGAGGGACTGAAACAATCCATTCAGAAACAGTCATATAACACAGCATTAGTTACTTAATTTTACTCACCCACTCCAGTTTCTGCAAGCCTTACTGTCAGAGACAATTGGTGCATTCAGAATAATCCAGGTGTTTGCATATAATGAATGCTTTTTAACTTTGTGGCCAGTAAGAAAAATTCCACCTCCCAACTTCTTATACAACAGAAACACTTCTGTCTTGTTGTAGAAAGTGCTACCCCTATCAAGGTATTATTTCAAGATCCTTTATATGGTTCTTGTAGCAGACAGCAAACTGCAGTTTAAGCATCACCATGTAAAAGTAAGCCCAGTCTGATCCAAGGGAAGAATAACCATCTCCACCACCCTGCTTATTATGTTGTTATTGAGGGACAGGTAGTTAAGGACATCCAGCGGGTGGAATGCAGTTACTAATGGCCTGACAATGGAGACAGGGTAATGTCTGACTGAGAGATAATCATCCCAGGAAAGACACATTCCTTTCAGAATGCTCATTCTTCAGTATCTTTAAGCAAGAAAGCAGAAATGGCTGCATGAGCACAGGATTGGCTAAGCAAAAGAGAAATCTAGGTAAATTCTTCTCTGCAACACTGCTGTCTACCCTATCCTCAGGCATAGGTACAATGCTTTTAACGTCCTTTGTATCAAATTTAGCTTTCTTCATGTTCTGAAGAATATTGTATCTCCCTTAATTTGTGCACAAGACACAAGAATGTTGTGATTTGATTAAGAAGGAAGTAAGTTTGGCATTTATTTGCAAGACTTGCTATTCACTGGTCATTTCTGTTGCTAAAAGGTAAAAACCTTTTAGCTTCACCTAAGGTAAGCTTTTTCCTACACATGCTAGCTTTAAAACAGATAGGTAGAACTGATGGCTTTGTAGACCCCTGCTCACAGTCAGTCACCTATGCTTTTGGTTGCATATTCAACTTAAAGCTGTCTGCACACAAACGTCAGCAGATGGTACTACATTCTGTATAGCTCAAGTGGTGACAGCTGGAGCAATTACACAGCTGTTGGCCCAGGACCACACATCCATCTCAGCAGCTCCTGAGATGTCGGGGATACTGCAAGCAAAAGGCATTTGGCTGGTACCTCCACGATCCGATCTCCAGTTTTAAGTGTCCCATTTTTGCCAGCTGGGCTGTCTTCCAGGATGTGCTTGATAAAGATCCCTCTCATTACTTCTCCATTACTCAGGCGGCTCCCCATCCCTCGTCCTCCAACAATGCTGATCCCCAGTGACTTGCTAGGCTCTCTCCAGAGTTCAACCCTGTTGTGACAAAACAAGGACCAAAATAAATTAAAATCTGTTGTGATTTATGACAATCCTGCAAACTGAATATATCTGGATTTGCATAATGGTTTAAAAACATTTAGAAATAACTCTTCCTTAGGACATTCTGTCTTTTGAATCACTTAAAAAGTCTGTAATTGTGTCACAGAATCACAGAATGTCAGGGATTGGAAGGGACCTCAAAAGATCATCTAGTCCAATCCCCCTGCCGGAGCAGGATCACCTAGATGAGGTTACACAGGAACATGTCCAGATGGGTTTTGAATATCTCCAGAGAAGGAGACTCCACAACCTCCCTGGGCAGTGTCTACTGTTATCACTTTATTTTGGATTCTAACAAAAACTTTGAATCCTTCTCTTAATCTCTTCTTATGGGCTCTCTGAGAGTCAGCCTATAAAACACTAAAGCAATCAGGAAACTGCTAGATTGCAGGGATTTAGCCTAATGGCAGTAAAAATCAACAGTGAATTACTCCTGCAAAGCACAAGATAGGTAAGAGCAGCAATTCTGTTGTCGTCTTATTTCTCTTAAAATACATTACATATTTCAAAATTTTTGAATTTCAGGTGAGATTTTATGCTGTGCAACTAGATCTGCACTTACTTTCTGGGCTGGTTCCAGTTACCGAAAGCTGCATTTTGAAGTTCACTTTCTTCTCCCTCCCCTTCTTCACGTTCTGGAAGCTCTGGAAGTTCCCTGTTGATAAACAGGAATATGCAATTAATTTTTAAAGAATCCATATAATCCCTAGCTTTCACTGCAGAATTTCATGTATTGGATCACCCTGACAGAATTGACTTTGCACACAGAGTTCATATAAGGAACTCTTTAGATTTCTGTTAGAATACATATTGCGTCTGGGGATTCCCTGTCAACTTGTCTCCACAATTAAGTTCCTATCAACTGACAGCTACAGAATAGAAGATTCTGCATTTTGGAATTAGAACCAAATCAAAGCTGAAGGTCAGTATTTATTTCCAAAAGCAGAACTTACAACAGCAGCATTCAAAAACAATTAAAGCTTTTGGAGATTAATTTCATGAAAAAAAAAAATTAGTACTCATTCTGAATATTTGGACCTACAACTGCAATGAATGTTAAAAACTCAAAGAGAAGGACAGAATAATTCATTCTTCCCAGTAGATGAATGAATTGATGGTCTGGAAAGACCCTCAATGCCAAATTCTCATGTTGGAAGCACTGTGGTGATACACAAATCAAACTGCATGGTATTTAATAGAAGTTTTGGATGAGACAGTACTCAACCTCCTTTTTTGAACAGATCAAATACTTACACACCAGCCTTGTAAAAATGTCAGAAAAAATGTCTAGTCAAAGCAAAAACTGTATTCTGAACAGTTTTTTATTGTAATGGCTGCTGATCTGGAGAAAATAATCTCTCAGCTCTTCTCAAATAAAACTTACCTTCCTGAACTGGGCAAAGTATATGGAAAGAGTTACATTTGAGAGACCTATGGGAGGAAAACAGTAAGACTTTTCACTTACCTGACAGTACGCGGAGAAAAAAGTTCAAGTGGCATAGCTCCTTCTGTTTGTTGTCCCAAATTGGCCCTGTACTCGTCTAAATTTTCTGCTGGCACATATGTAATACTGCAATAAAATGGGACATGATTAAAGTAGCATGAGGATAGCTGGTCCTACCTTTGGTGGAGGGTGAGGAATAGATATGAGCAAGCCACTCCAGACTACTTTGTAGAGTCACTGACTTCAAAGCCACAATGCTGGTTTGTTGGGAATAAGAAGTAATATGAATCCTTCAGGACTTCGCAAAAAATATGCATTTATGATCAAATTAGATAGCTGATCAGCACGTAATTTTCTGAGTGCTAGACACTTCATATTAAGTAAATGATGCTTGAATAGTGACAAGAGTGTCATAGAGACAATCCAGCTTCAGTCAAAACAGACTACTTGTGCAAACACTGGAGGATCCATGAGGTGTGAGGCACCATCACCATCCTAAATGCTGGCTGAAAATCCTTCTGGAAGTTGGCTTGCAGGAGGTTTTGTGCTTTCCTGGCTAGTCTTCTATCTAATTTAGGTCTCCATGCTTTTGGTGAAAAATACTGCATGGTTTTGGACATATAAATGTGTTACAGCACACCACGTAGCCTACAAGGAGAAATGCCCTGTTCAATTAATTCCCACTCCTTCATGCACTTCCAGCCAGCTTGGGACAGTCTGTTTCACCAGCCAAATGACACGCAGACCCACAAAGCCCTGGTGTAACTAACCCAGTTGTGTTTGAATGTCAGAAACAGAAATGAACCAATAGAGTGGGGATGGGGAAACAAAAAGAAGGAAAAAAGATTAAGGCAAGAATATTTCTTTAAAAACTTCTCTCTACAGGCGAAAGAACACCATGATCTAAATAGGGCTACTTAGGTGGCCATCCTTTAACAATCATTTGTCTTCTCAAAAAACTTATTTGTTTGATAAGTAGCTTCACTATCAGATTCAGGTCTGATAAGAAGTAAGGATGATGGAAAAAGAACACACACAAAAAAATGGCCATCCTCCCATCCAGCACACAGTTCAAACAAATGCAGACAGGAAAAAACCCCAACAACTTGACCAATTCAAATGATGTGTAAGCTGCTGAGGAGAGACTCCTTCAACTCTTGAGTCTCCCATTTACTTGGAGCCCTCACCATCACTCCCAGACTGGAATCCTCTTGTCTCTCACACCATGACTGCCACTGATTTATCCTCTCATTGGTTTCCTGCTGAATACAGCACGTGGCAGAAGGCAGAGCAAATGAGCTTTTCTATTACTAATGCTGTCTGTCCAAAACACTACCAAAATTATAAGGACTACCTTTGTCTCCTTTGTCCATGCCCAAGCGTGTTCCCTACCTCCTCTCACATCTACTATATCTAGAAAAGTGCAGAAGACAGCCATTAAAGAGGTGCCTAGGGTGCTGAACAAGAGGAACTCTCCAGTTACTTTAATGGAAATTTATAAATCATTCATATTATCACCAGTTTTTCCTCTTTGTTAAATCTCCCTCTTCTGCTTCAGTCTTTTTACAAATACACAAGTGCTATAAGCTCGACACAAAGCGTTGCCATTCTGAAGTGCTGGGGAGCTAACGTACACTAGTGAACACTCAGCAGGAGGTCACTTACTCTTATCCGTCTATTCTGAGGGCATTCCAAAACTGGGAAACATGTAGGGCATGAAGCAGTTACTCTGTGAAGCCCTAGTAGTGAAATCTCTCCATTTTAAAGCAAGAGGGAAAGAGTTTTTTGAAAATAATCATCTCTCAGCCAGCTCCAACTGCAAATGCATTGAACTATTGCCAAGTGCTAGTATTCTGGTCACAAAACCCTCATGGGACAAATGCTGCTGCAGAAGCACCACTCACTCAGAAGCCCAGAAGACTACCTTGCCTCTACAAAAGCTACAGGATGTGCAAGCTGCATTTCAATGAAAAAAACCCTATTGTTAATCCAGTTACATTCATCAGTTTCATCCCAACCAAATATATCAATTTTAACCATATAAAAATAAATATGAAAGAATATATTTTCCCTTGAAAGAGAGCTGGAGTAAAGAAACCAGAACTGCAAGTAACATTTCTGCTGGCTAGAAGGCTTGGACAATTTCCTTCATGCTAAACTGCAGCTGGAAGCTATTGCTCAAAGTATGGAAAGAATGGTAGGCTCCTAGAAACGAAACAGATATACCCAGATTCAGCCTGATTAAGTAGAGTGTGATCACTGATAGTAAAGCGTCCAACAACTTTCAACTCTTGTCCAAACCTGTGCAAGAAGAACATGGCAATTAGTTACACAGGGTTCCAATGTCCAAGGATAATAGTAGTCCTTACCTCATACTTCCGTGCACCATCAGAGTTAGAGATCAGCTAAGGAGGAGGCAAACTATATGCACTCCAACTTCTGGGATATCCTGTTGTTTTTCATTATATGAATAATAACTGAAATTGTGCTGGGACATTCAGAATGTACAGCTCAAAGGATGCTCTCAAACAGCCTTATCTGCTACTTACAAACATCTCCCAAAAGCTCTCTTAGGGAGATAAGTTTCCCTTTCTGTGTACAGGAACTGAGAAGAAAAGAGGTTCACCTCACCATTTTAAAAACTGCATCTAATATTGAGCAGCTGAATTACGTAATTGATTTCTACAGATGGAGCCAAATGTAGATAGTATCACAGGGAGCTGTTACATTTTAGCTCTTTGGAAAATTACATTATTTCTGTTCTAGTGATTAACTATAGTTCTAATTGCCTAATTTTAAGCACTCAAAGGAACATTCAATATGTTTTAACTGTTCATTCTTATGTACAACTAAGCTTCAACAATGCTTCAGCTACTTCATAAATCTAAATCAGAACACTTACTTGCATTTTGCAAAAATTAGCATAGAAAAGGAAACTAATTTACATGGATCAAATGCATGAAAAGGTATATTCTGTGTAGGAGTTAACCTTTGTTTCTTGATCATAATTTACAAAGTTCAGCTAACTGCAAAGGTTTCCCTAGCTGCTCTTATTAGCTAAGCTGTACTACTGATGCAACCATCCTCCTCCTTCCTCTCTCTCCTTTTCATGTTATTATTGAAGGGAAAAGTTATAAAAAACCCCTAGCTCTGCTGTAAATTAGAGTTCTAAAAAATATATATACCAGAAAGTCATCTTTGCTAAGTGGCTGTCTGTCCTGCTCCTGCCTTCTGTGACATACAGCAAGGTCAGACTATAATAAAGACCTTGGATTTATCTCTGCCAAGAATTTTTTCCTTATTTAGAACTTCCTGGGCTGACATCCCACAGCTATCAAATCTATCACTTGCTGGATTGCTACTGTAGCTCAATTCTTAGAGGCCAGTGAGGTCTGAAGACAGCCAGCATCATCCTGAACACATGTGACTGGGTAGATGAGGGGCCCAAAATAAGAAGGGTGTTGGGCTCTGATCAACTCCGTTGTGGAAATGAAAATCCACCCAGGCACCTGAATGGTTCGTCTGCAAAAGGGACTGATAATTGCCTTAGTATGGTCACAGAGAAGAATGCAAGAGAAACGAATGCTAGAAAATAGCAATGAAGACATAGAAAAGAGAAAACAAAGTAAATGACTGCTCTGCTATTGTGGTGCATTTCTTATCTGCAAGTGAAGCTGAAGCTCAAGAATTTCAAGGTAAAGTATATGCAGGGTTTAATCATTTCCTCTCTTTCATAGCTGGACAGCTTGAAGAAGAAAGTGTTCTGATTTCCTTAAGAGCTGCAACCACCCTCCTCCCCTCAGAAATATGCACTTGCAATGAAAGCAGTGACAATGGAAACACCAAAGGGTGTACATACAAAAATATCTTGTAAGTGCAACACCACATGCAGTACAGAGGAACATTTATCACATGCTTGACTGAACAGCCACACAAAACCTGGAAACAACAAACCAAATAACGTATGGAAAAATGTTCAGAACAAATTACAGTTATTAACACTTAAAAGTCTAATTTGAACTTTTTCATACATGAAAGAAATAAAATGTAAGTGCCACACAAAATATGACACTGAGATTAATCCAGATATCAGTAACACACACACACACACACACACACACACACACGTGCTCTGAGCACATCCAGGGTGGCTGTCATAGATGAAATTAAAAAATATTAGCAATAGTTTTTTAGAATACAGGTGTTTTCATTCCAGTCTTAGGAACTATGCTCCAATCTTCAATTTTGAAGCCATATATAGATACAGATACATACACACACACACTCACACCTTTTTATAAATATATATATACACACATCTACATATGCATGTACACATACATACACAGAATATGTACCTATATCTGGATATATAATCTGACATTACTATGGATGTCATAAAAGCATGGAATGATTTTACAGACAAGTTACAACACAGAGCCATAATGAGTTTCTGAATCGCCAATACTCACACATAACAGAGGGCCTGATCATCAGCAGGTGCTGGAGAAGATCTAGAATGTGAAGCATATGATGCAGCATCTTTTTACAATGGTGTTAACAAATGTCCATGTCTCATGCTGAATGTGAGAGGCATACTTAGGTAGTTTAAAGTGTGAGTTGGTTTTTTTTTTTCTTTCTCCTTTTATTTTTTTTAGCTCATTTCATCTCTGCTTCATCTATACCTCCCCCAGAAAGCATCTGCTCTTTAATATTGTCTTTAGCAGCAATTATAAACAAGCATGGAAAATGAAATTGCAATCTATCTTTTATTTCTTGATCAGGAATTCACCCCCACACTTCAGGCAGGTGAATTCTGATTCAGTCCTGTAATTATCCGACAGATGTTACAAACAGCTGCTGCTGAGCACAAACCCTTGGCTATTACAGAAATATAAAAGCTCCTGGGAAGGTGGGCTAAGTGAAACAGAATGCATTCTGGTAAGGCCACATATCTGGTTCTCCACACACAAAGTGGGGGAAAAAAAAAAAAATCTAAGACTGAAACTCAGATGGCTGGTTCTTGAACTATTCAAAATCAAATTTCCTTTAATAAAATAAAACAAAGCCTTTATGTGGAAAGTAAGAACAGTTTTATGTTTTCTCAGTAAACAATGCTTGTCAGTGAAATACAGCCTTGAAATGAAAATATTTCTGCTTAAATCACTTTTTGGGGGAACCCTGTGTCATGGTTTAGTTGGCACAGAACCATAGGCCAGGCATGGTCTGCAGGCTGTTAGCAGTTTTGAGTCAGCCAGGAGCTTAGGCTAGGAGGGGCAAAGCCAGGGCAGCTGACCTGAGCTGTCTCACAGGTGTATCGCATACCATAAATATCACACTCACTATAAAGGGGCAAGTTTGCTGAGGACAAGGGCTCCTGCTCCTCTAAGGGACTGCCATCCCTGTAGGGGCTCACTCATCATTCTGCTCCTGAGGACTGTTCTCCCAGATTTTGTAACTGCCATACATTCACTGGGCTGAGTATAACTTCATATACATTATATTGGCATTGGTAATAATATTAGTTCATCTCTTTCATTAAATCTGTTTTCATTTCAAACCATGGGTTTCCTCTCCATTTACCGATCCTCCTTCTTGGCTGAGGAGGGGTCATCAGGTGATAGAACAACTGCTTTAGTTTAGCCTTGAATCTAGGCTAAATGTAGACACACCGCTACCCAAGAAAACCTCAGTCTAAAGGTGCCAACTTTTCAGCCCTGTATGGATAAAAGAGGTATTCATATCTAGATGGCCAAAATGATTCCAAGAGATTCAACTTGGTTATTTGAAATGCTGGCCCTTAAATCACAAATGCTGCGTGTTGGTGCACCACATTAGCTCTGAAGTAACATCTACATAGCTACGTATCCCTCTCAGCAAACAGGAGGAACAATCATGAGATAATGCTCCTTATCTCCAAATTCCTGATTTGAGACATTACCCCCATGTTTGTATCATAGTATTTTTCTGGGATCCTGTACTGCTCCTGAAAGTACAAATTACAAAATGTTTAATTATGCTGAATGGTTTTGTATCAAAACCATGTAGGTCCCAAAATATTTTTTCTTATTCTTGAAAGACTCCTTTAGAAGCTACCAAAGGATTTGGTCTCTCAGTTCCTTGAAGTGCAGAAGCTAACTTCACTTTAAACTTTTATTCTGGAAATGCACTGAAGAACATAAATATTAAACAAAAGACAAAAATCTTAAGTAAGAATATGAATAGCAACCGCCTCTTTTCTGTGAGGTCTTTCAGAAAGGTGATACACTTTTCTCTGGAAAATCTGAATATTCATATGTAAGATAGATTTTTGTATTTCTGACATGGCTGCAAAAGACTAAGATTACAAAACAAAACTTATATTAACATAGTTTGAACCACAGTAGCTATAAAAGGATAAACACAAATAATGAGCGCATCTCTTTGATCACATAACAATGGCACTAATAAGACTCCTCACAGAAGAAGGGTGTTGTAGCACTTGTGTATCTAAGCAGACATAAACACACACACGCATGCGCACATACCAACCAATTTCAGCTGTGGCAGTTGAAATTATAACACAGTTTGAAAGCCTACAATAATAATCAGTGTCACTGACCCACTCGTATTCATGACAGCATTAACAATAATGTAATTATTTATATGGGCATGTCCCATTATTTAAATAAGCTCTCATTAAATCATAATCCTAAACACATGGCAGTTACAGGGCAGACAATTAAGCCTACCACTCACACTGAAAATATGCTGCCTACCTGCTCCCAAAATGCCAGGTCTCTTCAAAGCCAGAATACTTCTGGGGAAGAATGGAACGTCCTGCAGTCCATTTAGACCTCACAGGAACCTCTTAAATAAGTAAAGGCTTCTGGTACCAGCAGCTCCATTAACCCCATTTGCAGATCTGACCCAATCCATGTTACCATGTGTATGAGAAGAACACATTCTGGATTTTTGGAGCTGTAAACCCAGCATTGGTATGCCTACAGCACTGTCCACAAGCTGAGGAACAACTCCATTTCTAGACAGTGCATATGGGCAAAGTTAACTCCACAACCACAGCTAGAGAGCATTGTACTTCATCGGAAAGTTAAAATTCTGTAAATTGAGTGAACTTGAGGAGAAACTTTCTCATTAAGCAAGCAGATTTTTCAAAACCTGTATTAATTACTGCAAGTTTAAAGTAGTACTCCCAAGAGCACATACTTATGCACTAGAGCAATTTCGTAAGTACATATGAAGGAGCGAACTTGCAAGTGACTTACAAAACAGACTGTTTCTGCTCTTTGTCACAGATGTACTGAAAATCTTTTAACTATTACTTTTCTGTATTAACATCATGTGTCATACTTTCTGTCTGGCAGTCAAACCAAAATCCATCACAAAGTTCTCAATCAAATTAATCACCCATGAAATGGCCAGAACAGCCCACCTTTGAGAAACACACCTAGGGAATCCTTACTTTAGAAAAGTCATACTGTGAATGCAAAAATCCCATTCCTTGAATAAAACCAGGCAGGGGAGTAATGAATATGATTACTAATGGTAGTAATAACTTTTCTAAGAACATCCAAAGCCTCTCACACAAGTAATTTTATCTTTCAAACCCATGAAGCTGTAATCTGAAGGGGCATTAACCACCTGAAGCTATAACTTAAAGGTAAATTCATATTGTAAAAACAAACAAAATCTTCATTTATAATATTTGCATAAATAAAATTTTGTTTATTTGCCTCTTCCTACCACAATTCATCATCTAGCTTTACCTACTTTATATCTGGACCAATCAGTGAATGCCTCCTTAGCATAGCGCGGGCTTGTGCATTGGTTAAGTTAGTGGTTGACTCTTCATTAATGGACAGGATGCAGTCCCCCACACCAATCTGTCCGTCACGACTTATTGAGCCTCCATGGATGACACTGCGGACTATCATTCCTGAGCCATCTTTATTGGAACTTACAGTCATCCCTATAGTAAAAAACACATGAAACAGTTAATAATGTGTCTAACCCCCAGCTCTGAGTGCCAAGAAGAAGAAATGCAATGTCCTGGTAAAAGCCAAACAGCTGACCTGCCAATGTCACCAAGCCTGTAAATGTTGCTTTTTCTCCATTGCATTTCCTTCTTTCCAAGAGGAGACAGCAGTTAGAAATCATAATCACAGTATATTTACTTTACCTTGTGTAATTTTACATACCAAAATCAATATAAAAAAAACTTAGTGGAAAATTTAAGCAGGAAATAAACAAAAAAGATAATTAAATTCCTTCTAAAACACTCAAACAGCCAAATTTATCACTCTTCTGGATGGTTCACTGAGTTTATATACCACATTTCAGTTTAGTTTATGAGGGTTCACTTTGGAAAGGAAGCGAAATAACTAAACAGTTAGTTAGGAGCATAGGATCAATACTACACTTAATTTCAACAGAAAGCCTGAGTCAGATCCCACTGAGACAGTCTTCCTGCTCTCCTGTCTGGGCCATCACGTAGCCCAGAAGAGCATCCTCACTTCTGTGACAGCCTGCACACTATTGATGGATACAGCCCACTACTTGAGTTACACCACAATCGCCCTTGTTGCACAGCAGGACATTACTTCACAATGTTTATACACATCACTTAATTCCACTTTCTTTGCATTGATGGGAAATGAGACAGAGACACTCTTCTCACTCCTCCCCCATGGGGTGGGGCTTCACATGTCTTTGTGACTGCTCCTGCTCTTATATGCATGAATTGTCACTATTATTTTCAGGGCAGTTGGTGCTCATGAAACCAACCCTGAAAATGGTTCTAGGAAAAACTGCTCTTCAGTAAGACAATGGAAAGGTAGCTGAAGGGCCAGCACCCATCCACTATCTAAATAATGCCAAGCTAATTTTTACTTTATTTTATAAACTAATATCAATTACAATAATATCTTGTTGCACACTAATAGGATGAAGCCACTGAAGAAAGAGCACCTTATAAAAGGAGTGTCTATTGGAGAAGAAGGCACTGACTACCCTACTCTGTGTTCTCCTGATTTTGAATGTGAACATTAGGCTAGCAAGCACTGAGAACGCAGTTGTGCCTGCAAGCTCTTACTTATTGTCCATACCATGAGAGGAAGGAAGATGATAGTTACCCAGATCAAAATCTCCAAGGACACTGACTACGAAAAAATCCTAACCCTGTATATACAAACATGGCTACAGAAGATAGAGTTGAACACTTTAATTTGTGGCCTTAGACCTTTGGGAGATAGGCTGGCTGAACAGAGTTTAGCAATAAAGTTTAGCAGCAATAAGCCCCAGGCTACCCAGACTCAGCCAATCATACAAATATCTGCCTATATATCTGTTTCAAAGAAAAAAATAAAATACTGTGACCATCTGAAAAACAAAACTAATTTGGATATTCATTTGTGCTTTTTAGGACTTCTTTCAGAAAACAAAAATTTCTTAACAGTGATGACTTCTCACACCCACTTGTAGTTGAGATCAACATAGCTATCTAAAGTATGAGAAGGTACAAGGAACTGCCCAATAAGCTTCCTAGACGCAGGAATGCATATATCTCTCCACTTTGCTATGTGGAAGTCAAGGTTCATCTTTCTGAAAGAATGTAAAACCCAACTTCAAGATAGCATTTTCTATTTAAACTGATGAAAGAATATGGTGTTACCATTGACTGGAGATTTATATTTATGATTTGCCATATAATGATATCACCTGTGGTCAGACATAATTTAAACATGGATGTATCAAACTTGTGATACAGACACACAATGCCACGGATATATTGCTTTGCTATTAGAAAAAGTAGAGATACCTACCTGTCACCCACCACTCAGATTAGTAACATTACATTGTTGAGCACAGCACAGATGGCATTTACAGGTGCTGTCCTGGAATGGATGCCCCAGCGTTTACACTCATGTACTCCTTCCAACAACCACCTCTTGACAGATCTGCTCACACAGGTTAGTCAGATCTGAATGTAAACATAACTCTGCAACACTGTGGTCTCCACCAGAATACAGGCAGCATGCATAGAAAAGCTAACTGCCAAGGAAACAGCAGAAGGGGGGTTTAAAATTCTGAACCTAACTTTGTTACTTGGTTAAACCAGCTAAAAACAACAGTGTTAAAAACAGGCTAGTGTCACAGCACTTTAGAAAAGTATAACCCCCTGGCGTCTATCCTGACATCCTCATTACAAGTCTGCAAAGCTGATGTCACACTTTAGATAGCTACAGTTTCAGGTTAAAAATGCAAATACTACTGTCAAGTTGCCAAATGAATCACACAGGACAATGGTTTTTCAGCTCTTCTTGCATGTGGGTGCTCTGTCCTCTTACCTTTCAAAAACCACAATCAAAGATTAGAGCTCCAGCTGTGGCTAGACTGCAAGAGCTGTTGTAAGCTATGGGTGACACCATTTAAAAGGAAAAAAGAAGTGCCAGTTCTCAACTGAAATAATTGATGCAGCTGCAGCTTTCAACATCATTCACAGCTCTTGATTTAGCTCCTTTTGTAAAAATGGAAGTGAAAAGCAATGCAGCCACGTGTGTAAATTGGTCACTGTGCCCAGGCAGCTTCCCAGGCCAGACTGGAAGAAAAAGAATACAGTCAAAAGCCAGGAGAAAGCATTACTCACAATTTGCACTATGTATACATGAGAGGCCAGTCTTACTTTTCATGTATGTAATGTCTACTAATGTGTACTCTGCCCTGAGTTTGTATTTTTATGCTGTATTATGCTTGACATGAAATTTGCTCTGTCTGCTCACTGCAGTCAAAATACTCATAGATACACATGAAAAACCCTGCAATAACCTCTTAATTCAATGCAGCAAACAAAACTTTTTCATCAAAATCCAAATGCCTGGAACTGCGCTGTGACCTGCATCTCATACAGCCTGGCAATGAGGCCAGTAAAGGTAGTAGTTACTCAAGCACCAATCAAAGTCACCACATCAGCCTTGCCTACAGCTTTGCATTTTGGTGAGGCTGGTTTTAAACCAGATCAGTTCCTGATCCTGTCTGGAGGCTGACTGTGCTGTATCAGGAAAGAGAACGTGATACAGGGCAGACTGAGCATCCCACCATCAGAGGACAGTTTATTCCAGGCAGAAGCGCCCTCTGAATTACAGCATCAGAGCACCCCACACACCTCTGCACAATAAGGAGTCCTGAGTGGTGGATATTCATGAACAAGGGGCCCATGGGCTGCTTTCAGGGTGCATCTTAAAGCATTTGCGGAGTCACACAAATTCCTGCCCTACCAACACTAAAGAGTCTTCAAGAATGTGCAGGTGGCTGAAGAAACAGCACCACCTAAACCAAAGCAAATGAACACATCAGCCATGAACAGGAGGGGAGGACCACTGTCTCCCACCACAAAGTCTCCCCCACAATGGCTCTGGGAACTGGCCTGGGATTATGCTATCCACATGCTTCCCCTCACACTGCCCAGGGGAACCTGGTCTCTGCCCCAGAGGTCAGGAGAGGACACCGAAAAATGTTCCTATCTGTTGTGCCTGTTTGCTCCAGTATGTGCCTCCAGTCAGTATGCTCATGAAGTTGTAGATATTTAAAACTATGAAATTATCTACAAAACATCAATATCATCAAGCTAAAAATACTACTTATTAAACATATGAATGACTTAATTTTCAGAAATACTGAGGCACTTAAGAAACAAGTACAAATAAGAAGCGTAAGTGAGCAGCTTTAGACCCTTTTAACCATTCTCAGAAAGCAAGATCATTTTGCGTTTACACACATTTCAACATCTAGTCTGCAGCTTTTTAACCAAACTGTTCTCCTACATAATTTCTTGGCTATATATCTTGTATTGTATAAAATTATAGACGTTAAAAAATAACATATTAACATTGTTCTGTTAACACTTAGGAATGACTGAACTCTTTTATGGGAAAAATAAAATTCCTAGTGAGACTGGATGGACAATTTACTTCTGTGTTCATAGTGACAGCAAATGGAGCCACTGCCATCAAAGCTAAACAGGGCAAGAGCAGTAAAGAATACACACCCTCTTATGCTTTCCCCACTAGAAGAAAAATGTTTAGGCTTTACTAATGAAACAGGAAATATATGAGAAAAACTGTTCCTGAACAGGTTACAAAAAACATTAGCTTACCTAGACTTGAATTGCCTTTTGCAATAGTGATAGTCTTCTCATACATGTTTTTGACTGTATCTGGGGTTATGGAACTTCCCTCCAAAGATACTGAGCATCTCTTTTCCATTAAAAGCACTTGATCCTAGCACAATGGAAAAAAATGTAAGTTTAGAATATCAAGTTAAAAATACAATTGGAGATACTGATCTCAATACGGCATCTTGCCGTATATAAAAGCTAGGTGTATAATTAATATAGATTCCTTGTACAGACACTAGAAAAGTCAGTCCATCAAAGATCAAAACAACACACAGGAGGTTTCTGTTTTCATTCAGGTAATATAGCAAATCTATGACAAAGTATGCTTTACATCAGTTACACTTTTAAAATCAGTGGGCTCTCAGATTCGTTCACCACAGATGTCTGAGAAACTGCCAGCACAGTAAGAAACATCATTAGAAATTACAGCTTTTTAATTTCTTAATAAATCACTGAATAGAAGAAAAAAGAAACATATGTCACAGTGATTATCATATAAAGGGATATTATGCTGCACACTGTGGCATCACAGGGCAGTCTGTGAGCTGAACTGTGCAGGCTTGCACAAATACCACTATGTCAGACTTTCACACCATTCTCTTTCCGCTTCCTAGGCCTGGTTTCCAGCTGTGCACCTCCTCCTTACACCCCTGCCTCTGCAGAGGTTAACAGGGGATAAGAAAAACCCTGTGGCTTTGGATAGGTCTAAATCTGTAAGTTTTTATTATAAGCTACCACATCTAATAGATATTTGCAATCAAGGAACCACACATGGCTGTTGGCCAGTATCAATATCTGTAAGAGATTCTGTAGTGTAATATGGCTTTTCCACAGTTGTTTTTTTTTAAATTATTATTATTATTAAAAAAAAATCTTTACTTTTCCAGTGGGATCAAGCTGCATGGTAGTAGCAAGGTTTGTACTTTGTGCAATTTCTGCTGCTGTCTGAGATACAGTCCATGTTGCTGTGCTTTCACTTTCATTTTGGCTGACATCCGAAACATCCAGAGGCAGAAGTTCTGTTTTAGAAAAACCAGTTGCAGTTTCCAGGCTATTGCCCACTACGGGCTTTTGCTCACTCACTCTCTGATTCTGATCCATGTTGTACAGATTCTTCTCAGATACACGGAAATCAGCTGCAGCATTTGAACATTCCTCTCCAACAGACTGCTAAACACACAACACAATGAACAATCAACATTCTTCTGTAGTATAATTAAAAAGCTAAAATTTTAAACATAAACTAATCTCGCAAATTTAAAAATATATGTTGTAACATATGTGTCTTCAGTAGATACCTACAGGCAGTTTACTGTAAAATTTACTTGATTTTTCAGACAATTTATTCTGTTTTAAAATACCAGAAAGGAATGAAAATAAGTTATGGCTGAAGGCCAAAATAAAATTTTGTACTCATCATTAACTCTCCACTAGCTTCAGCAAAGTATCATCCACTTGCACATTCTCAAACTAGATGTAACTCTCGCAAGTTATTACAATTAAAGCATCCAATTGTCTGTCTCAGGTGGAAGCACTTTGCAAGATCAAGGTTTTTATTTTCTAAACACTTAGCAAGCAAACAGCAATTTCAAGCAGCTCAGACAATAAGCATGCAATCTAATCATCCATTTAACCAAGTAGAAACATATTTAGATATCCCTTTCACAAAAAGAGGGAAAAGTAAAAACTTGGTCAAATCTCGGCACAAAATGAACATTGAGGTTTTGAAGTGTGATAGAAATTAACTACAATGGTGCAGTCACAGAAGCTTAGAAGTTAGTACTCATTGCAAGTGTATCAATTATGGTTGCAGCGCTAGGATTAAGTTCTCTACACACAATTTTAAAGATTCCAAGGTTCTGCATTTTAAATACTTCAAGGAATTTCAATAATCACGATCATCTGAAAAAAAAAAAAAATCTCTAGTCAAGCTTTCAAAATAAGTAATTTCAAAAGCATGTAGGCCATTAGATATTAGAAAGATATATAAAGGACTTGGAGGTTGAAATTAGAGGTTCTGTATCAATATCAGGGATTTTTCTCTGAAATTTAGTAAATGTAGTCACAAGAATGTCTATCTCTATCTGTCTTGGTTATTATCCACCACTTCTATTAATTCTTCTATTCCTTCTCCAAAAAGTAGGGAAAACATGTTTCCCAGGATTTGGGGATATTTTCCAACGTTTTGTATCAAAGGCCTTAGAATTAGCTTTTCATGAAGTGCATATATGCTTGCTTTGTTCCCAATCATCAGAAAAAATTCACCTGTAAATAAGTGATTTAAGTAACATCTTAGAAGATAACTGAGTAAAGCTTAAATATAACTTATCTGCACGATGTAATCAATGAAATAATTTCCTACCTTTAGGAGAACAGTACACCAGAACTAAAACCTATTTAAACTATCTCATAAGGTTTTAAAGCAGGTGGGACATGTCCTTTTAAGTCTGTTTTGCTTCCATTTCCAAATTTGTGAAAACAAGACCTAGATCATACTCAACAATTGTTCCATATGCCATATACACAGAGTTTCAGCATATGCCCCTTTTTATTTTTGTTTCACTTAAAGAAAAGCCAATGCTGTAATTTTAGAAGACAAGCACAATTTCAGGAATTTGTAACTACAGTAACGTGGCTTCATTAGAGTATTTGCATTAAGTATTTTTTTCATCACCTCCTTCAAAAGTGACACCCAAGCCATTCAGAACCTGTCAACTGCCCTGCAGTCAGAAA
>VYZX01024764.1:0-19526 GCA_013401335.1 Brachypteracias leptosomus
AGCCAAATAAGCAAAGCTACAATGAAGATTTGACGTCCAAATAACAAAATAGCAGTTTGGGACTGAGGGTTCTACAGAAAGCATCAGAAATTACCTACTATAAGGCTGAAATCTTGACTGATACTTTCAGTACTGATTTTCTGCTCTTCTAGCATTGTAAAAATTTCCACTTTCAAGATAGACTAAAGTTTGTTTAAACATCAGCTAAATTTTTTTTTAGAAATTAAAATATCCAACATTGCACGTTTACAACAAGAAATTGCCAAAAAATTGAAAGAATTTCACAGATCTGTTTTTAATGTTAAGAAATGCTGAGTGAATTACATAGGAAATTCTGTCATTTTCAGGACACATAAGAAACAAGTAAGAAAACATTTTTCTGAAGTTCCCACACTTCAGTCAAGTAAGTTATTGTGAAGAAAAACTGAAGAAATGAACAGAGATCATGGCAAAGATAAACACAATCAAGTCCTTTGAAAAATAAAGGACACATTTGCTTTAGCTTTTCTGGTTAAACTCTGTGATTTGCACATCAATAGTAAATATGAAATACTGAATCAATTTCTATATCAATCATCAAAATATTCACCCCAAGTACTGATCCCCAAGAATCAACAGTTATTTGTCATATAGACTGGAGAACCAACACAAATATATTAATATTACACCTTAACCTTAAAAATCTTAGGAGTTGTCTGAACCTCAACAAATAAACTTCATATCCTTTACACTTAAAAATGCATTACCTTTTCTTCCCTCTCTACTTCTGATAAGTATTATTTGTCTTTTCCACATGAATTTATACCTCAATCTTGCCATAAGACTGACAATATGGAAGACAATTAATGCTAAGGGCTATCATGCTTGTGGACAACCTTTGTCTAGGGAATGGGCAAAATAATCAAGCTATTCAAAAATAAAGAAGAAAAAAGGCAAAAGTGACTTTCTGAAAACCAATTACCTGACTTTCCAGATGTGGGGAAAAAAAAGAAGGCTTGGTCTAAAGCCAAGAAGTTGCAAGCAATTTTCTAGTTCAGTAGAATAAAGTGTCAGTAATGCCACACAACCTGTTTTATGTGCTGATTCAAACAGAGATCATGACCACTTAAGCTCACACGCTTCCCTGAACACATAAGGAAGTTATAAGCTGTTTACCCCTACAAGAAAATAAAACCTACAAGCATGACAACAGCAGGGGGAATGGAATATCACAAGGACTGTCAAATATTATTTCCCATAACACATTCTGTTATTGTATATTTCAGTACTGACAGTGGAATACTTTTACTTTAGTTTTGAAAACTTGTAACACGAGAACAGGTGATGACAATCCAACAAAACACAGTTTCCAAACAAGCTCTTGCTTCATGCAGCCCCAGCAAACATTAAACTTCAGCACAACATGGACTATTTTTAGTCTGCGTATTTAGATTGTCTTTTCAAATTGTATAGCTAGGACAAGGAGGAAATAAACATTCATTGATCACTTGCAAACACAGACCAAGAAGCAAATTAATTGTTGAAAAGAACTATTTACTCCAGTTGCTGAACACTTAACATTTAACTTAAATGGAACATGGAAAATTGAAAGGGAAAGGTTTTTAACCTGCAGGGAATAAAAAACTTTCAAGTCATGGAGGGAGGTGACTGGGAAACTTCATAGAAAGTTTTTTAACATTTTTTTGCAACTAATTCCAACAAACTGCTATTGGTAGCAGTATGCAAACCAATGACTGTACCTCCAGCTCAGGTATCACGGCTGCTGCGACTGCAGTGCAGACAGAGGCTGAGATAATGAAAAAGATAAGCAACCTACCACATGAGAGTTGTGACAAACTATTTCCTCCCATGGTTTTGTTTGCAAGGAGAGTATAGGCAGCAACACTTCAATGTGGTGAAGCACAAAAAGCATTACAAGCTTTCACAGTTTAGGTTTTTGCCAAGTTCTAGAAGTGCCTTGGCCTCTTGCTATGAGGCAACCAAGGTATCAGGTGCAACTGCTTCTGAACTACAGGGAGCTTTCCACTGAGAAATGCCTTAATGTATAATGCCAATACATGGGAGCTAGTCCAAGTAGTCCAAGTGCAAGCAGATGACCTATGTGGAAATATTCTCTGCCCAGCAACATCGATGTTACCTGGGCCCTAAAGATACCTCTATCAAGAAAAGAATGATTTTTCACCTAAATACAAAAGAAAGAATTGCTGTCTTACAGAATTAGAGATTAACCAGGCCTATTTCTTCTCAAATTTATTTTAATTTTAACCTCTATCACTATCTAATTTTCTCTTCTTTTTTTCCTGGATGTAGGAGGAAATCCTACCCCATGCTGACAAAAGAGATGGTAGGAGGTAGCAATTACTAATGAACTAGCAAGACAAGCTCTTCATTATAAAGCAAGAATTTAAGAGAATCTGAATAAGAGAAATACCCGCACTTTCTTTCAGAGGCAATAAGGACAAAAATACATTTTGGACTCCCTAAGGGCTCTAACTACATTCCCAGAACGATGCTTCTGCCATCACATATCTCACATACTGGAAATCTGGATGAGAAAGCACAAATGCTTCTACGTGTATTCAGAGCATGTTTTCCAGACTCATACCAATTAGTTCCTTCCCTTCTGTTTCCTATCACTTGAATAAAAACACTGGGAAAGATCCAAATAATGACATTTTGACAGCAGAAAAGCAAAAGCATTCAGACATTACCGATGCAAATCCAAACAAACCAAGCAGAGAGGCACCTCTTTTTTCAACACTGACTCCCTGTGACACACTTCCATGAACTATATAATCAGCTCCTTAACAAAGATCATACCCTTCTCACATGCAACATAAATTCTACAGGTGCAGATCAACTACCTCCCCAAGGATCAGTCTGCACCTGGAATAAGCTTGAGGAACTTTATGAAGTCAGAGACTAGAGAAACAAACCAACCAACCACTGAACTTGCAAACATAACTATACGCAGCTTGCATGCCTACACACATACAAGATCTTAGACTTATGTGGAGAACTCATGCTGATATATTTGTATAGCACCTGATAAAGCGATGCCTGAAGAGCACCTTCTTCCTTCACAGGGAACAAACTAATATATTTGCATGTTTACTTCAGAGCTGAAGTAACTAAACATACAACTACTCAACAGCCTCTACATTTTGAACTTGAAAGATTTTGAAATTCACATGAAACTCAGTACTTGTCCCATATTAGACATGAGGGGAAAAAAAAAAAAGCAGAGTTGACATGCTGAATGTCAGAGACACACAAAGTCAGGACACCCTAGGGATGAGACTGACTGATCTATATGAGCTGCCCTTCTTCCCACATCCATCTGCCACACTTCTTGATCACTCTAGTAAGACTCCAAAATAAAAACCTCTATCAACCCATTAAATAATCTCCTATCTACAGGGTTAATAAAGTTAACATTGATTTGTTTTTCAAATATATACATTTATCATTAAATGTTTATGTTACACATTCAAATCTGATTCACAAAGTAAAGAAAGGTTGGGATCCACACTTTTAAAGTCTATTCTTGCTACACGTTCCCTCTGTGTGTTGCACAAATCTATTACAACAGAGTTACATAAACCACGTGTCCTGTTTCTTTGCAGACTAGGTTAGCTCTTACTTACCATTTAAACAGGACAGTGTAAGAGACATGTAAGAAAGGCAAGCAGAAGAGACTTTTAGTTTAGCAGAAATTCCAATATAAAGAAAATTAACCTTTTAAAGGCTCATGTGTATCCCTGCAAGACGATGTAAAATATCAAAATATAGTAGGTCTCTTACTACTCTTTTACTTGGTAGAAGGAACAGTTTTTGAGAGAAAAACCAAACTGGAATCTGTAGACTATTAAACTAAGCTACATACATTTTGCATTCCAATGCAGTTGGTATAAGCACAAGCTAAGTACACTTTTTAAGTCAATCTAATGATTTCTGAACACTTGAAATACACCTTACATCTTCTATCATCTCTTTAAAATACAATTATATTTTTTTTCATAGTAATACAGAGCAAAGCAAACATAAAAGAAATAAGGGGGGGTAAAGAATCAAAACTCAGATAGTGCCTTTCATACTAGAAAGAAGTCTTGCTAAACTTTCCATTCTCAGACGTAGCAGAAACATCCAATTTTCAGTACCATGCTGAATCCCTTGGATTCAGTTTTCACAATAAAATAAAAGCAAGAATAAGGATCAAAGTCTTTCTACTACTATCAAAACAGTATTATTCTATCTACTGCTCAGCAAACTTCTTCTGGAACTTCATCTCTACTGCAGTTCATGTTTTGCAAACCACCAGCAAAACTTCTTATTGAATGTATTTCCTTAAGACAGCCCAATAAGCTCAAAAAGCAGCTTGTTTTGTTATGGCTTACAGGATTTATAAACTGTGAAACAAATTATGTCATGATACATGAGAAATTGTTCAAAATGTTTTAATTATGTATTATTCTAACTGACATTTAGGAAGACACGATGAGGCCATGAGGGGTAGGTGCAGAATAAATGTTTCTTATTAATTAGACTTGTAAGGAACAGGTTTTGTGTGATCTCTTAATGTATGACCAGTGTCAAAGCATCCTCTGTGGGAATTACCTATTTTAGTCACCAAGTCAACTGAAAGACCTTCCCTTCATTATGTAAGCACAACACGTACTTTGCAGGGCATCTTGGAGGACAAATTGAAAATGCAATTTTTTTGGAACGTACATGTTTGATGAACAGCAGTTCAACGTATTAAAGCTTAGGTCAACGAGCATATACAGCAGATAGCTTCACAGCAAATAACTGACAAAGAGAAAGAGATGGCTAACCATGAACTCCTCTAAATGGCATTAAATTAAGCTACCACCTAGAGAGAAAAGCACTGCATATTTACCATCCCGTTTGCAGCCCTATTGTGGTAATCCTCCTCTGGTGAAGTCTGCAGAGTAGGAAATCTGCCCTGGAGCACCAGGTGATGGAAAATATCATCTTTCTACTTCAGCCTCATGACCACCACATTGCATGGAAAACACGGCATAGGGACAGGGCTGAAGCAAGTGGAGTTAGTGTTATGCATGGCCATTTCCAGTTTACTTTTCCAAAAGTCTACCTTTATTTTCAACCTTGTGTACAGTGCAACAGGGGGGGTAAAAGAACAATTTACTCAAATTGGTTCAGCTTCAGAACAGCCTGGTACTGAACACACACAAATCTATCCAGACTTTAGATACAAAGACATTTACCAGTGCCACCAGAGCTGTTTTTCTGCTGGATCTGTAGAATAGCAGGGGATAATGCCAGACACAAACCCTCAGTTCAAGAATCCTCTTTAGAGCATCAAAGCAAAGTTTTTCCTTTTGCCTCACAATACAACTTTATGAAGTAAATGTCAGAAGAACACACAGATTTACTTTACTAGCTTTTATATGGACAGGTAGAGTTAACTAAGGAAATACCTCACTACAAAAGGATCCCATCCATATTGGTATATAATCCACTCAGTAATGACTTTTGGAGGTGACAGTAAATACATATTCACTTCACAGCTTTTTTACTTTTAAACCTTGAAACACATACGGCACAAGCAGGTGAAACATTCACTGTGCAAATGAACGTTCGTTCCCCTGTAGCTCGCAATATTCTGTCTCTAGGGAAGAGATTAGGTTGAGAAGCCTTTAACTTGGTACCAGCATTAAGTTTTTAGAGAGTGTATGTCTGCCAACTGGGAAGACCAGATGACCAAATTAGTGAGAATATAGACAGGAATGGGAACATAAGAATTTACCAAATATTACTCTTAGAAAGAAGCAGATTTAGAAGGAAATTCTTTACCCTGAGGATGGTGAGACACTGGAACAGGTTGCCCAGGGGGGTTGTGGATGCTCCATCCCTGGAGGTGTTCAAGGCCAGGTGGGATGAGGCCTTGAGCAGCCTGGTCTAGTGGGAGGCGTCCCTGCCATGGCAGAGGGGTTGGAACTGGATGATCTCTGAGGTCCCTTGCAGACCAAACCATTCTATGATTCTATGATAATGCAGATGCTTTTCTGAGCTTTCAGGTAGCAAGTTAGTTTTATCATTAAAGAATACAGAAGGTGGCCATGTCACTCTCCCTCACTCAGTCAGGCTACGAAGAGCCCTGTCCCCACCACGCTCTGATCTCTGTCAGTCTTACATCCCCCTGGGACAGGAATACCACTCCCAGATACCTGTACTCCTAGAGAGGCACAACCTTTTGTAAAAAAGTCTCACATTTTGTTTTTAATTCATATTATTTATGTTGCTCTGATTGTATAAATAAAAAGACCTTGAAGATATAGGTATCTTTATTAAATGATCCTAAATGACAGTGCATCATTTTGATAAACAGTGTATCACATGCTACATATCAGGTTAATTTTACATTTTACACCATTTCATACCATCAAAGTTCACTTTCTCCTCTAAAATAAACAATTAACTTTGAATAATTACAAAGAGCTGTTAAAAGGCAACTTTCTCTTTCAAGCCTACCAAATGATTAATACTGCATACAAAATGATTAATACTGCTGTTTTGAGACAGGATGTCTGAACTTGAGAGACAGCTTCATTATCAAAAGTTAACAATATTTTTAATTGATTTAGTGCTTGTATTAAACTTCTACTTTAGCGTGACAGAAACCTCAATATTCTTTATTCATACAGTGGATTATTTCAAAAACTGGTCCACGTAGGGCCCACGTAGTCAAGAATGTAAATACATAGATATTGACGATGACAGCACTTCGGTCTTGAGGGAATTAATTTACTCTCTCAAGTACTGCAAGACAATTCTGTGTAATGAGCAGTGAAAATACTGAATGAAGTATTTATGATTTATACAGTATAAATCATGATCTGATATGCCAGACATGTATTTACAACATGTACATTAATTAATCATGAGATGCACAACAAAAGTAACTGCAGAAATTGCTTACAGAACATGCTCTTGCACGTGAAGAAAATGCGGTTGCATTTCTTTATATCTCATTTGCTATATACAAATTTCACCCAGCCATAAAATTGCAATTTTCATCTCCTCCACTCCATATATGTGAATGTTTCACTAAAATATCTGAAACTTTTGTTGCATCTTTCAAGTAAAAATGGTTCCAGATATATCATAAGCAGGATTTTTCAACAGTCCAAAAGACAAACTAATTCTAAAAATAGGTCACATTTATTAAAGTTACTTCCATATCTCAAACAAAATACACAAAGGCCTATGGTACAGAAGGCCTACTAATGCTCATTATAATCCTAAATACCTTCTGTTTTCACAGGGTCATAATGTCCTTCTACCCATTAGCTGCCTATTTTCTATGAATGTAATTAACATTTAATATAGATCATGTTTTCTCTTTTTGTTTCAATTTAGAGTTCAACACCACTTTTAAAACAAAATTCAACATTTAAAAAAACTTCCAATATAATAAATAGGCTTGTCTAAGTAATGTCTCTAAATGATGCAGAATTAAAGGGTAATCTTCTACTGTTTTTAAACATACCTTTCCCATTCTAGGAAATTATGTGAGGTGAAAGAAATACACGTAATCAATTTGAAACTTTGTTTAAAATATGTAACTTTCAGATGAAGACTCCAGCCTTCATCAATACTATTAAAAGCATACACACCAGCAGAGTTCCAAACAGGACCAATGAAAAAAATTAAAGCCCATATTATACATGGTGTTATACTGTAGAAAAATGAATACGCCTAAATATTGTATTATTGCATATCGAAACACCAGTATCCTTTTAAAAGAAATCATTTAAAATAAATCAAACAAAAAATTAAGTCAGCAGTTACAGATCAGAAGCTACAAGCTTCAACCTTTAACTGTAAGAATTTGTATTGCTTTAATAATCTCATGGAATTGTTTCAGTAAATAAATTTGTGCACCACATACGTGGGAAAGACAGAAAAGAAGGAGGAAAAACTGAGCTAAGAGTAAGATTCTATGATTAACCTTGCCACTTTGCCACTCAGCATTCTCGGATGCTTGAAGTAACACCAAAACCATCAGTTTTACCAACTGATGAGCAAGGCTGTTTAAAAAGTGTTATTAGAGTAATTTTAATAATAAATTGAAATTCAATTTTTTTGAAATCTAGAATTAAAATTCAAATATTAATAATATCTAGTGGGATCAACATTGCTAAAAAAGACCAGGACAAAAAAACCCAGATAAGCTGCAAAGATTTAAGCATATAAAAACATCCAACAACAACATAGCATGCCTCTTGCGATGTTCCCTACTGACACTTTTTAGGAAACACAGCACTTCTCAAAATATTGATGGACAAAATAGACAACATAAAACTTTTGATGCTGCAGAGCACGGCTTTGAATGTAATGAACAGCAACATCCAGTAATCACCTCTAGCTTTACTACAACATTATATGATTGAATCTACAGTGTTTCATGACTGGAATTTGAAGAAAAAAGGATACCTGGATGCATCCTTATGGTGTACTGAAGTTCAAAACGTTTAATTATCCTTAGAACACATAATCAGCATGTATTTTAAATAATACTGAATGCAGCATCTCTCAAAGAAAACCTGCTGTACAGGGATCTAAGAGTAGATTTACATACTCTGTTTCACTACATAAACACAGATGTCTGACTTTTTAGATCAAACTATTGTTGATACCACAGACAGAAAACCCCTAAGAGAACCCCAAGGCCTTCCTCTGGCTTAAAAACAAAACAAAATGAAAAACCCACTAGATTTGCCAATATTTCACAAGAATGTACTCCAATAATATCCAATTCTAGATGCGGCATGCCAGAATGCCATGCCCTACTTGCAAAGTTCACCTTCGGTCCTAGCTATGCACTCCTTCCCTCCCTTCTGACACCTGAATTCAGCCCCTTTGCTACCCAACCAAACCACTGCTAACCCTAGTTTGGTTCAAAAATACAGCAAAGCTACTCATCCAAGAAGGGAAAAGGGACACTAACAAAAACAAAAGCTCACCTCTGTGCCATAAAACAGAGTGCAGCTTCTCTGTATTTCAGACTGCTTAATCAGAAAGCTTCTTAGACTTCATGATAAAGAGCCAAGACAACTCATTCCAACTGGAATAGTATTACTACCTAGCAAAAAAAGCAAGGCCTGTGCACATTGTGGAAGGAGCTTTGTCAGGAGCTAAACAAGATGAAACAACCATCATAAACATCTCCTACTTTTGCAAAAACAGAACATGTTATTTTTCCAAAGCCTCTTATTAGCATAAAAAGACAAAGATTTTTAAATTAGAACATAACACAAAAAATGTGGTAACTACCACAAATAACTTTGAAAGGATATTAATCCACAATTTTCTTTATCCCTTTTAAATGTCTAAATACAGGGGAAAAAAATTTCTATTATGTCACTAGGATCCACTAACAGTTAAATATATTACCTTTGGGGTGTGGCTCTTCTCATAAAAGTGACTATACAGAAAAGGAATTTTCTCTGTCAACAATTTTGCTTCCTGTGCTTTATCAGAGGTCTGAGGTTTTTCTCCTCCTTAAGTGATGAAGTCCTTTTTTTTTTTTTTTTTAATAGTCTACTGCTGAAAGCTCTTTATACTCAATGCAGTTAAGAGAGAAAGAGAGAATATTCCCTATAGAAGACAGTCAACAGGACTGTTTTCCATGCCTGTGTTTGAGGTATGTCTGGAAGTAGCAAGGTGATGTATGTTAGTTCTGTCTGATGTACAACTGGAAAAGGCACCAGTACAATTACCTAGACTGAGACATAAAGCATTAAAGTAGGTTAAACAGTCTAGGACAGATTCATTTACATATACATAAGTATATCACTGAGAGCAAGATATCATTTAGCTATAGAAAAGGGAAAGCTACTGTGTTAGTTTAAAGCTGGCTTTCAGTATTTCATAGACTATCTTTACTTCTCCAGTTGTTTCTTAGAAATGTTTACCAGAATCTATACCACTAGGTTTTCAGACACTGCTGGAGTATTATTTCTGTTAACATGTCTCTGCAGCCAACAATGTTAAGGCTGATTTCCAATACACGCTCAGAACTTGCACTCTGAACCCTAGTACCTTAAAGAAGTCTCAAGTTAAGCAATAAAAATTGACATAATCCTCCCTACATACCTTTTTAGCTAGTGATGCACTACTTTCCACAAAAACTGCCCAACGTCACTACACAAAACCTGTTGCCTTTATATTCTAAAACAACATTTTCAACAGCTTATCTAAACTAGCATAACACTTGGCAAATAATGTCAACCAACCCAAGGAAATAATTCTCAATATACAGGCAAAACAGATTTCGTATCCCATTTATAAGCAAAAAGGAAAAACAGACTCTAAATTACAATACAATTTCAGTCACCAAGAGCAGATATGACAGTCCAACCATGTAAAGATGTAAATTTACAACTACCTTAATGCAGTGTAATGTTGTTAAAAAGTCAAAAATGAACATAAGCTACAGGTATAGTATGCTCAAATCTTCACTAAGTTTATTTTATCATGAAACATACATATCCTAAGAGTCAGGTTCTCCTAATACAAAAAAAATAGATCATTTATATTTGTCCTTGAAACCCCAGCTTCTGAAATTGCCATGAGACATAAAATGAAAACAGATCATTCAGCAACCTATTTCAATATTAAAATATATTATCAGTACTACTGACATGACTGGAATTTTAATTCATGCTAAGCACCTGCAAGCAGAAGCGAAGAATAATCTGCATATTTTCCTGCTTAAAGTCCCAACTGCATACACTGCAGGGAGGGATTCGTGCTATTCATCTTTAGGCACCTGAGGCACTTAGAAGAAAGTTTCATACAAGTTCTAGGGTGAGTTAACAGTTTCCCATGACCCATAAGAAAAGGCTTGGCTCCAGCCCCCAACCACCTTCTCTTCCTTCTTCACCATCAACCATGTAATTTCTGCCCTCTTCCTTCCCTCCAGTACTTTCCAGATAGCAGTGATGCAGACAAAATTATTCTGAAGCAAGCAATTAATTCAGTCCAAACTGTAATGTTGTAACAAAAACAATTACTGTGATGGGTTACCTCTGAGGTAAATGCGGAAAGAGAGGCAACTCTGTACTAGATCTTTGGATGTGAACCTGTTTCTCTCTACTTATTATAGAGATAAGCATTTAAAATAAAAACGAAAAACAAATCCAACCCCCAAATCAGTCAATCTGGCATAATTTTTATTTTAGATGTGAATAAATTATTTGCTGAAAAAAAACCAAACCAGTTTTTATCTATCCAATCCTAGAAACAGATGATTATAAAGAATACAGATATTTTGTTAAGCTGCAGCTACAGGTGCAAACAATCACCATTCATCCCCAAATTAACTTTTAACAATGACAAACAACTTATGACTTAAATCCTTCAACTAATGTCTGTCTCCTCCACTACCAGAAATACTCACAAAGAGCAGGAAACCAAAACTCTATTATGTAAGGCCACAAAAAAACCAAAACGAAGATCATTTTAAAGGAAGTAGGTTCAGGACACTTTGTTAACAGCACTTTACATTTTATACACAAAATGAAACCAAACATTTTAAAATGCAGTAACTAAGCTTACTACCAAATCATATAAAATCTGTACCTCCAAAACTCATAATCTACTCTGTATTGCTCCTGAAATCCTAAAATTGCATAATTCAAGAAGAAAAGCACAAACCTACTGAGCAAATGAGTTACTATACACCATTACATTGTTTCTCCTGAGTTGTCCAGATAAAGAGTATGCTTAATAACAAAAGACCTTCTGCCTACATTAGTTTTAAAGCCATTTTTTTGGCTTATGGATCAGATATTTTGCTTTAAGAATTATATTGAGATGTATCAGAAACAAGCCACAATAAGACATTTAAGGTTAACCGCATTCCCTGATAAACAACTCAGAATTACAAGCAGCAGGTTTAAAAATAATGTGACTTGTACAACTGGGAACACTGTAAGCTGTTTATCTTCTTTAATCCTGAAGGTAAACAGTATAAGCTTTAAAATATTTTGCTTCTTTGGCATAACCTACTGAATCATATTGACAAAGGTAATAAAATACTGTGGAGAATCTAAACTTTTGGAATTGCCTCTGAAATTGCTTTATCTGAGTTTGTACATGACATTATTCTCAAGAACACTCAGTATAAAGTTCAGTGATTTAAATCCAAACTGCAGCTTCAATGAAGCCAAAGATCTCATCTTGTCTCGCCTGAGGTGATCACTTCTTCAGAAGAAACAAGGACTCTGCACAATCCTCCAATGGACTCCTTTAAAATATGACTACAATAGTTAACTGATTTATTTTTTTTTTTACTGTTGCCTATTCCATCTTTTTTTTTTAAACTACTGCCATAGCTCAATTAGAGCTTATGTAGTTCAGCTTTTAAATATTATTTTCAAAAAGCACCCATTCTTTTCAATTTCCTTAGATTTATTTCTTCCAACACTAACAATTTTCACACCAAAAATCTTACTTCCTAAATCCCACCTCAAAGATACACCCATACTTCAAATTAAGAATTTATTTTGTAAGATTTATTTCCACACTGTCCTTTCACATTCAGTTCCAAAATAAGCTTCTGAGTGGCTGTTTTACACATCATCTTTAAAGACTTTACTACAGCATGTATGCTTGATATATTTAGCAGCTGAGTACCTCCTTTCCTCTCTGTACAACAGGAAGCTTCCCCTCCCATTGCTCAGGATATTTAAAAAAATAAATAATTACAAGCCCTTGTTTTTCCACTGATTCTGCAGAAAGTGGCTATTATTTATGTGTAAAAACAAAAGTAAAGTTGAACCCAAATGTCTACTATAACGACTGGTTCCCTGACTTATTAAATGGACACAAGACACCTGCTACAGTACAAAGGCAGGAGCATGGGGATGAGAGCAGCAGCCAGAAAATGGGAAAACAACCACAGCTTTAAGCAAAAGTCCCAAAGTTAAGCCAGTTTAAACTGTCTGTGAAGCAATAATGTTATTCACAGGCAGCATCAGCCCAAGCTTAGTCTCCTACAGTCACATAGGAAGTCTTAAGTTCTATATTTAGTTTTCAGAGCATACATAAATAAGGCAAATTATGAAACAGTTTCACATTTTAAAAGCAGAGAGTTAAACTATTTAGTGAGATATTTATGACAGAGCTTTAAGACTGAATAGTACTTATGAAGGAAGCAAGCCCCCTGCATATGTAAATACTCTGCCGCTGCTTATGACAACCAGATCTTGACAGAGAGAAACAACTGAGCAAGCTGTTCTTGCAATAAACTAAGGACAGACTAAAAAAAGGGCTTTTAATTTCCCCCAGTTAAATGTATATATGACCATAAATTTTTTGGCCTACACAGAATGTTTATGAATTCTACATTTAGAAATTCAACTTTGCTTCAACATATACAGAAAACTGGTGGAAATAGAATAAAATGTAATCTATTATTTCATAACTGATTCTACTCCTCTTGTGTATTATTGAATTATTAATTATAATAATTAATATCTTTTAAAAATAAAAGCTTTCCCTAAAACCCACATACTGAATGCAGATCAACACCTAATAGCTGTTCTGTATTATACATGAGAAACTATTCCAAAGCTTTACAAAATAGCCAAACTAAAAGCTAATATTAATAGTTGCTTATATTTCATTTGTTTTAATTAAAAATATAACTAATTTATGTTAAAAGTTAATATACTGTATTCAGTCTTTTAAAGCCTGATATAAAATGCCACATCAAGTAAACAATCAGGAAATTGCCATTTTTCCAAGCATCCGCCCTGCGTCAATGACTCTTTCTGCAATATCTATTGTTTTCCCCATTTTCTGCAAGCTACAAGAACAATCAGCAATTTTCACTGGCTTTAATATCACCAGTGGCAATGCCCAGCACCAGGCACTGAGCAGGTTTCCCAGTGCTCCTTCATGATCATACTTCAACGATGAGAAGCTCACATCACACTCCGTTACGTAACGGCAACTATTTATAGTTAACCATTTGATTCACATTATCTGCCAGGTTTTAAACCATTTCATATGTACTACTTGATCAGTCATTTTAGTTCCTTAATCAAAATGTCACGTAAGAGCCACATAAAAGGTTTCAGAGAAGTCTGTCTGCAACATCAACAATGTTATACCACACAGTTTTTAATCTTATCAAGATAACCAGAAGTTAATTTCACAAGATCAGTCTTCTATAAATACATGCTGAACAAGTTATTTCCTTTACTTAAAGTCCTGCTCTGTCAATACCCACTACTATGCATATTATTAAATTTTAAACCACTGAAAGAAACATCAAGTTGTGCTAAAATCACATAACTTCTCAGTGTTCTGAGACACACTGAAAAACATGATCAGCATTAAGACTTCAAAAAGCACCCTACCAACTTTTACAATTCTTACCATACAACTTCAGCGGCAGCCGTTTAACACCCTTAGGTTCTCTTAGAAATTGTCTCAGAGCATCATATATGACTATTACTTGGCTTGCTTCCGAATATATCAGTATTTAATGAACATCAACCTCTTCTGAAGATCATCAAATGCTAACATTCTCCTTAGCATTTGTAGCAAGCAAATGGCTTTGTTTGAATTAATTTTCTTCCTAAAACGCGCCATGCCTTATTGCCACAGTCCATAACAGCATGCATTTTTCTCATCACAGGCTTCAGCTTCCCTTATCATGTTCACTTCAGCTTCCCATATTCACTTAACTTCAACTCCTTTATGTAAACTGGCTTCTCTACTCCTACAGGCCACTGTAACTCTTTAACCCAAACAGTTTTCTCTCAGTTACAGGACAATGGATTTGCTGATAAGCAATATTATTTGATAATTCCCAGTAATCCATATTTCCCAAAGATCTTTATTTTAATGAACATCAATTAGCACCCATTACTGTAAACCTCATGAAATGTCATCTTTAATGACTGCTGAATAAAAAGGTCTTGCACATACCTAACAAAATGCAAACAAATCAAGATACTTCTGTATCAGTAAGAGTAGGAAGTCAGAAATACTTGGAAAGAGACAATTCTGAAAGAAAGCTATGCAGGTTATGGCAGTTCAGTGTGATATAAGGATATCAGTATAGCTACACGCCTGCAAAATACCCTAATCCACTGAGCACAGAAGAGAAAGTCATGAGCCTGCCAACTTTAACACGAACTGAAAGCGTACAAGTATCCTTAGTGAAGCTGACAAACTGCAGATGTTGAAAATCAGAGACTACCAAGTCTTAAAAGCAGCAGCAGTCAGAAAAAGGAGTACAACTACAAGGTACAGATTATAATTAAATGAAATAGGATTAGAGGGCACACAGTAACATTCACTTATGTAAGATACCTAGCAAGTCCCACCTAAAATACAAAGACAGGCAAGAACTGTAACTAGGAGTGTAAATGAAAGACACGTCGTTTCTTTGTTCTAGTACAGTAACACAGCCTTGTTCATCGTAACATATGCACAACCAGTTGTTCCAGAGAAGACGTAAAAAATGAGAAAAAGGTCACAATCATAATGTAGGCTAAAACCGTTATTCAGCTTACTGCATTTTCAAGGTATTACAGAAATAAGGAAACAGAAAATTGTCCTGAAATTCAGAGAAGCAAATGTTAAAAAATTGGTATTTTCCCTTTCCTTAAAATCATTATGCCTAATTCTGCTCCACCACGTGAAAAATTAAAACATGATTTGACAGTTATTTCTTCTTCTGCTGCATTTTTTTTTTTTTACAATGCTACCCACACAATTCTTTTTTCTCTAACATTTGTGCTTATACATAGCACCTCTGATATTCCCTATCGAAAGAAATTTTGAATTCTTTAAAAACAGGCCACCAGACCACAAAGGCCAGATTATTACAGTAAAGCACAGAGTTACAGTGACTTCCAGTATCAGTGTGTTTATGGTATTTTATAATACAGTCAGATACTGGGTATCTCTAAAGAAGTGGCAAAAGCCTTATTATCCAAGGACTCAGGTATCAAAAGCTGGCCTGATGCATATTACTTGATCTACGCATCCATTAAAGTCATTGTTTTCCATATAACTTGATCACAGAACTAAAGGGGAATTATTTTCAGGTTTTTTAATATTCTTGTGCTCCAAATTGGCAACTAGCCTAAGTTCCAGTTTTGTTTATTTCTTGTGACTATTAACATCAGTGGTTAAGCACTCGAGGTTTAAACCTCTGTTTGTAGATGTACTAATTAGGCAGCTCTACTGAGCTCTGGAGCTGACATCGCCATTAAAAGGAGTTCAGGAAACAAACAACTCTGGAAGAATTGCCAATCCGTCAGCTTAGTTAAAAGTGTGCATGTATGGATTTGTAATCAATACAGAACTATAAATAATAACCCGTCTAAACAAGCTTTAACTCTCATTCTTCAGAGAAGTTGTCAAAAGTGTATCATGACTCTTCACAAAACACACAAGGAAAAGAAACTATCACACACTATTAGTGGACATTTCTAGGAATCTGGTATTTCTGGAAGAAGCAGTATCTATTCTTTCCTGCTTCATGGTGAAAAACATTACTAGGCTCCAAAAGGTATACACAGCAGGATAGAAAACATATAGTAAGTTGATTAAAAAGCCCCCTAGTCCTAGACTTTTAAAAGGTTTTTTAAAAAGTAAATGAAAATTGTTGTCTAGTGATGAAAATATTTAAATATAGAATGTTTTTACCTCTAACCTCAAAGTCTCTGCATCATCATGTGAGCAGGCATAAAATAATTTCCAGTTCTTACACTTAGAAGAAAAGTCATTGCTGTAACTATGTGCATTTTAAAAAAATCAATGATCACTAGCAACACACTGGTTTAGTTTGCTCTTTAGATGTGAAGCCTAACTGTTGAGTGAACATGTAGCATTTTAAAAGCATTTTTACATGTTAAAAGTTGGAGCAGTGTTTTCTATCAAATTCTGAAGTGCCACTGATTACGGTGGTGTCCAGCTGCCTCAGCAGACACATATTCAGAACCTGCTATAAAAATAAAAAAAGCTAGAATTAAAAAACATGCAGCTAGGAACTTAAGATACCTGTAACCCTTTAGCAACATCTAGTGAGTTTACAATAGAAAAGCTTTACTATTATTGAGCTTAATTTTCAGACATGATCTTCTCCATTTTCATATTGCAGCAGATTACGCCTTTTTAAAATACAGCTGTTAAGCTTTCTTGGCCAACAAATAAAAGCTGATCAGTACCTGAAATACCAACAGCTTCCATTAAATGCAAAAACAGGGTAAAAAGCAAATTCCTGGAAAGGTTTTAATGCAGACTGTTCATTGAATCAATCTCCAACGAAGCCTTTCCTGATTGCAGTTTTTAGGTGCAAATACTCAAATATACCATACTTAAGCAAAACTTATTAAGACTAGTGAAACATTTTTTTTTCTTCTAGCAGCAGACAGTCATTTAAGAACTTAGACAACTTTATATGTTAGCAAGCTATTCAAAAAACTCTACACAGTTTTACTGTAAAAGCTCCACACTCTAACAACAACACAGGCATACAGAACATCTTAATATCTATGTCATAAGCTGTATCATATTTTCACACTGCAGTGTTAGGCAGAAATTGAAGCCAGAACCATTCAGCGTTCTGAGCCCTCTGAGCAGAGCTCTTTTCTGGTTTACAGTCATTCTCAATCTAATTATATTTGGAATTATAAATCAAATATTTCATTACACGTTAGTGACAGTTTATTAAATATATCAATTAATGCATCATATTCTTAGCAAGTTTATAATAAATGACTCCCCACTTTCAAACTACAATTTGCTTCAGACAACACAGGCTCCAATTTGCAAACTCTTCTGTGTGGATGTAGGCAGACCCCACCTACTGATTTGTGTAGAGCTTGGTCCTGGGTGAACATAGGGCTGCACCACACAATATGCTAATGCAAGGTATGAACTTCACTGCATTATCCTTCCTGAAAATTTTTGTAACCCAGACTCATTATTGTCAAAGCAGTATTTAAATAATGCCATCAAAAAAGATGCTTTCATCTTTCAAATTTAAGTGGCCCTTTTAAAGCCAAGTTAACCTTATAACAGTTTCTCTATGTTGAGAAGTAAATTCAGTTTGTTCTTTCAAGTGCAGATAATTTTTAAGGAAATTTTTCACTATGCATTTCAAACATATGTTTTCATATCTGTTACTTCTGTGTTAATTATTCAAAACAAGTCTCTCTCACATCACTTACTGAAATGCAGATATAAATAACAAGAGCTGCATATGAGGATACAGAATTCCTACAACAAAGCAATATGGTAATTTATCGTAAGCACATAAAATGCCAGATCATCTACTTCACTTTTACCCCATTCTAATAAAAACAAACCCAAATTTGGTACTAAATCATAAATGTTTTCTTCTCCCTCACATCTTCCAAGTGTTTAACCTTTGGTCATCTAGTTTCCAGTTCAATGAATACAATTAAAAAAGGGGGGCCAGGGGGGGAAGGAGGGGGAAAGGAAGGGATGGAAGAATGTTAAATCAGGCTTCCTCTCCTCCTACATCATGATAGCTGTAAGAAAGTTGCTATTGATCTATTGTCTTCTGTTACATTACAGAAAGAAAAAAAAAATATAAATTATTCACCAAAATTTTAAAAAAAAAAAAAAAAAGGAAAGATATGCTTTTAAAATTATTTAGTTTGGATTATGATATACCTCAGACCTATTTCCCTCACAACACCCGTAATACTGTTAACCACCATTAGCAAAGAGCCAAAGACGGCAATGAGTTTAAAACAACTCCTGCCAGCTACCGAAATTGTTGCAGGAGAGACAAAGGGGATCAAGGTCAGCTATTCTTCCAAGGCAGCAGCTAATCCACTCCTATGAACACGGGATTGGAACCGGTGCACTTAGTAAATTTCCATGAAATATAAGATATACCTAATTTCTCTTGTCCTTGCAAGAGAAGAACCATTTTGCTCTCAGTGGACTCAAGCCATTACATATCTGAGAGAGGAAGGGGAGTAAAGAGTTCACAGAAGTTCAGGGTCAGCAAATGTTCACGTATCCTGTCACCTGCGAACTTGAGCTCGGGGCACAAAAACTCATATACCACGCACAGAAACCTACATATTTTGAGTGTGCGTGTGGGGGGGAGACCTGCCATAGGAGCAAATGTGTCATACGTGCGGAGGCTGCGAGGAGAAGAGCTGTCAGGAGAAAGAAGTCTCGTTTGAAGGGGAGGAGGCGGTGGGGAAAGGACTGTTACGAACGCAGGATGACCAAAAAAACCAGCGGTGCCAACCGGCTCACCGCTCAGGCCTGGCTTCCCTCGGCTCCCGCAGACAGGGCTCAGGCCCCCAGCGCTGCCCCCCAGCCCCCGCCGAGCCGCCCCCAGCCGCCCCTGGGCAGCGGAAATCCCCCACAGCCCTCCCCAGCCCTGCCCTGGGGGCGCAGAGTGACCCTGCCGGCCCCGGCCCCTGAACACTCCCCGAGCAGCCCCTCGGCCCTCTCGCAGGGTG
>VYZX01024764.1:39869-56018 GCA_013401335.1 Brachypteracias leptosomus
GTGTTTTGAAGAAATTATTATGGATTCTTTGGAGGGACCATGCGCATCTGCAGCACAGGTAAGGGCAGGCTCTCTATTCTCTCAGTCTCTGCGAATGATCGTAGCACTCACTGTGAACAGTGTGATCTGTGACTGATCTGCAGCCTGCCATCTGAGCTGCACAGACAAGTGGTCTCTGGCTTAGGGACAGCATTTACATGTCGATGGCCTATGGAGAATAGCCTGGAAAAAATGGAGGCTCCTAGGAAAGTATATGATGGATGAAGTTTGTTATTTTAAGGAAATAAATAAAAGATCATAAGAAAGTGACATTGTAATTCCAGAGCTGGAGAACACTTTTTGTAGCAGAGTTTAATGATGTGGTCCTCTTCTCTTAAAAAAATCATGAGGCAAACTGTAAACCTGGGTCATAGACCCTATTTGTAAACTTTAACCTTGAAGCAGATATGATACCATATGCAATGCGCTGGCATGTTTTGTTACTCATAATCTCTGGAGTTTTGTCATCTGTGTTAATGGCACTGAGGAGACACTGAAAATCTTTTCTTTATCTCTTTAAGGCAGAGAGAAGAGGTAGTTCTGTGACAAGTAAATGTTCAACTTGTGGCATAAAGTTTGTAAAGCAATTTCTCTCTCTCTGCAAGGAAAAGTCGAGGTAGCAGTGGTGTCCTAGGAGGCTTTTTCTTCAAATATAGATATTTTTAAAAGCAACTCCCCAGAAATGGTGTAATTGTTTTTCATATTGCTTTAAAAAAAAAAAAGTTTCCTAATTAGCAAAGTAGGCTATGGCTATATAAACAAGGAAAGCGGTGCAATTGGAGCAGATCCATACTGTGAAACAATTAGTCCCAGGGACCAAATGTTCACTTAATGCACATTTGGGGGTTTTTACTTTGAACTCGTCCTAATCTGTTCCTAGAGGTGGAATCTCCAGTACCAGTTTGAGGATGTCAGGTGTGCTTGTAGAATGCATATTTCAGCTCAGTTCCACTCAGAGGGAGTTCAACCCATGCACTCAAGATCACTTCATGACATGAAAGAAGAGCAGGAGCTCGGAATGTTTCAAAAGTGCACTCTTGATCATGACCTAATGTAGAGGCACCCATAATCTCAGATGTACAAATTAGCCAGGGGTTTTTTTAATTCATGTTGGGTACCTAGTGATTATGTTTCTGATGACTAAGTTATATTTCAGTTACCTTTGTGCTAAATCAGAGGGATGTCTAATGCTTTATTTCAGTGTTGTGTCTACCTTCTCTAAGGAATCATTCTGTTAGTTTTGTAATGGAATTACACAGGTACAACATAACAAAATTTCCTCCTTTAAGGATAATTTATTAAGCATCTCTATTGCTAACAATACAGAAGAAGGAATAAAATCTAGCTCACTTACTTTGATTCTACAAAGGTAAATACAATGCTTTTTTCTCTAAATGTAATAGCTATGCCAGAGTATACAAAATAGATCCACTGACTAAAACATCAGCCATTTTAATATATCTATAACTAATAAATGAAGAACCACATGTCCATTTCAAGCATTTTAGCAAAATTTCAAAACTTGCTATTAAAGTTTCATCTACATTTGTGGCCAAGGTTTACAAGCTTTTTATTATTGCATCAATTAAATATAGTGAAGTGCCTGAAGTGTAGAGAACAGGCAATAGTTCAATCTTTCTAATTTGAAAATTTTGAGGGAGAAAAGGATAAAGACTACAATTTTATTTAGACTATGTCTTAGATAAAGATAAAAAATGTAAAGAACAGATTGATAGTATGCTGATCAGAAATGTATGTATTTGTACATATAATGTATATATAATTGTCTTTTGTGTTCTAGAGAATGGCAATACAAATTGCTGTTATTGCAAACCTGGGGTTTTAATCTTCCTTCTAGCAATTATTTACTCTTCTTTAGTGTTGTCATACTTTTTGATACTGCAGCTTTTCCTACAGCCCTACTAGGCATTTAATGATCTAGCATCTGCTTTTCTACAGATATACTGACAAACATATAATCCTGTTTCTGGACAGTTTTTAGTTCATAAAATACGATTAGGCAACAGCATCAATTGCTCTAAAAAAAAATTATTCTCATTTTTACTTAAACTGAAATAAAGCCAACATGCCCATGTTCCACTATTCTAGAAACTAGACAAATAACCTTCCCACATGTATGTACAATGTAAAGCAATTAATTGTTTAAATATTAATTTTCTGAAGTTCTAAAGTACTGAGATAAAAGCTTACAATGATATAATTACATATATCATTATTAGAAATAATATATAGCAGGATAATATAATAATATATACTAAAAGCTCAGAATGGTATGTATTATTAGAAAGAATAACCTATAAAATATAATTGCACAGAATAATGAAAAGGTATTGTTGAAAAATATGAAATATCCAAATAACTATTTGAAGACAAAAGTATTTTTTTCTATTTCCTTGAATAAGCAAGGCTTAATAACCAACAAATAACTACTCTTCCACATTGCATAATTTTCTACTGCTGACTTCCAAGCTGCTAAATCTCCTAGTCCAAGGTCAAGCTATTGCCCCAAACAATTTCTGTCAGCTGCTTGAACAAACCTTTAATCAGCAGATACTTTGACCTTGGAGTGAAATATTCTGGCGAGTGGAAAACTCATAAGAATAGAAAATGGAAGCAACAATGCCAAAAAGTTTCAAAATTCATACTGTAATGCAATAAGAAATGGCCTGAACAGACATGCATTCATCTAAAAATACTGGAGGTCATCACCGGGTTATTTTAGTTCCCCCTTTGTTTGTTGCCACTGGTTAATTCCTAGAAGAGTCTATTTTGATCCTGTGAGTACTCCCAGACCAAATGCACAACAGAGAAAGTATTATGAGAGGATGCCTTTGGCTACTCAGGAGTTATATATACAAACAACAGTGTTATTTCACCAAGATGATTTCTATCTACAGTGTTTGTAGCAGCTCAGAATTATAACAGCAAATATGCATCAGGAGAATATGAATAAAAATGCACTGTCATATTTGGCTTCAAGAGAGAATTGGGAAGGTCTTCAGAACTAATTTATTTCTTGGAATAGGCTATACTTCCTCTCATTTAAAGTTTCTCTTGAGAATCTTAATGAAAGGAAGAAAATGCATTATGGTTTTAAACAAAACATGTCACTACTTTTTTCCAAAATCAAATCTTAACTACTAGATGCCTAGCAATCAGCTTAAGCTAAATGCAGCTAAAATAGAATTCACTTCCATTCTCCATCTCTGCTACTTCTTATCTCACATTCCATAGAAAATATACCCATCTTGCCTGTCTGCTCAATAAATTGGATATTGTCTCTAGCTCAGGCCTCTCTCTAGGTTTTTACACATAGAGCTAAGTGTTCCGCATTTTTAGTGTGTGTCTAAGATGCACCTTTCATGCACATCACTAAAAATCTTGTTCAGACTTTCACCTTTTCATGATTGGAAGGGATTTACAGGGCTTTTGCACCACACTTTACTATCACTCTGAACTAGCCTTAGGCCTACCTTCTTCATTAGCCGAACCCCTACAGTTTGCAATAACAACCCCAGGTACCAGTATAGGCTGGGGACTGAGCTGTTGGAGAGCAGTGTAGGAGAGAGAGACCTNATTGGAGACAAGATCTTTGAGTGAGACAAGAAATTTACTTCCATGGCCTAATGAACCATCAGATACATCCTCAGAAGTATCTACAGGTCCCTATCAGGCTTTCCAAAATAAGCCATATCCATTGATGTCTCCCTGAGTAGAATGTACTTGTAAACTGGAATACAGCATATCTTAAATAAAGGAAATAACAGAAATTTCATGTAAACTATCTCATTGAAGCAATAGTTCCATCTTTTGGAAGCTTGGTAATGGAATTTGATGTGTCCAACTGCTACCTTAGGTACTTAAGTCCATAAAGCAAATTTGTTGTGTTTCAACTTAAACCTCTTACAAACTTGGTTAGCTATATAAAAAACCAGCTGTACCTCCCTCACCAAAGACTGGTTAACCCACTCAATGCATAACAATGCAGCCTGAGTGGGTGAGTCAAATCTCACAGATTGTTCACACAAATATTACACATTCCTACACTTTCTTTGGGGGAAAAAAAAATAATAAATCAATTGAACAAGATCACTCCTCCCATATAACAGATATTCTGCAAATCAACTGAAATTCATCTATATGCCAAAGAATATTTCCCTAATGATAAAAAGAAACTGAGAAAACCTTTTTGTGAGCATTCACACTCACACAAAAAAATTTTTTAAATTACTTCTATGTTATAACTTTGAAAGCTTACACTTCATCTTTAGAAGTTGGCACTGAAACCTTTCATATGATACAACCAAAACACAGTGACAACTGTCACCCCAAACTTGAACGCAGCTCTGTAAGAATCTGGCAGTTGCACAGTTCTCAGTCATTGCAGTTCTTTCTCGTGTTGATCACGCTTTCCCTTTACTCTTAACTACACTGACGCACTGGATCAGAAAGGAAGCCAAGAACCATTTTCAAGTAAAAATTTAGCATTTTCCTCCTCTTAGCATTCACTTCGATTAAAACTGTCCCAGATCTGCTTTTGGTGTATCTTAAAAGACCATCAATTGCTTGTCAAAAGATTCATAGACTTCAACTACTGTGTTAATGTACATTTCAGAGTTCAGACAAATTTTGTATGCTGCTCAGTGACAGGAACAGCGCTGGAATACTTTACAAAGATGTCACCATCTCAGTAAACATCTTAATCTGCTGCTTTGTTTGAAAAGCTATCTGTATTGTGTCCTAAATAAGCCATTTCCACCATCTTTTCACGTTTCCCTGCCCTTGCAGTCAGGTAGATACCTTCCTAATTCAGCGAAAAATACAAACGCTATCAAAACATGACAGTGTATCTCTCATCTCCTTACTAACATTTCCATTGAAAGGCAGCAGGTAGCCCGTAGATCAGGTTAGGAATCCACAAATTCTGTTCAAATGTAAGGCATCTGAGTCTAAAGACACTATTAGTAAGCCACAAGCAGCTCTACCAAACAGCCCTAAAACATGAATTTCAGAAGCATGTGAAGGAAATTATGACAGTATAATCCCTCATAGCTACCCATAAAAGCCCAGTATTCCCATAACTGTCTCATCAGTTATAGGTATAGGCAAGTGCCACAGATTGTGATAGCAATAAACTTGCACATCTGCTGCACCTCTCTGCTTCCTGTACAGTTAGTTATTTGAAAGGTACATTGGTCTGTATTGGTCAGAGCAAGGGGTTTGCTTGTAAGCTTAGTACAACTTCTTCCCTTTTTTCTCCTCCCATTGGACAACTTCCTCACATTTATAAAGCGTACTCCTGGCATTCGGCAACTTAGTTTGCCCCTTCCTGCTATCTGATGGCTTTTTAAGGACCTTTATCAGGCAACTTACAGCTACTCTTTTGTGTCATGTGATTCCCCTATACCATGTGAATAGCAAATGCTGTACTGCCATATAAGACATTTTGTTTCCTTGAACTTGTTTTCCTTGTCTAACTCACAAGCTGAATTTCTCCATAAGAATCAGTGCATACCTGCCACTTCTTTCTCTAGAGTTACTTTGGTTTTAAAATCCAATAATGCACTCTCAAAGGGGAAGAGCTGTGGATTTTCAATGGCACTTCCAACTAGGCAGGCATACTGGAAGTTCTAAACATACTAGTCTGTAAATATGTTAAACATTATTTTAAAGTCCCATGCCTTCATTAGCCTATCACCATGAAGATGCTAAATGATGGCACAAAACACCTCAACTCAGACTTTTTTTTTCTAAAAGCATCAAGGAAGAGATGACATAAATTTAGCTCTTTCATCTCTGGGAACTGTCAAGTTACCCTGCAGAAGTCTGGTTAATACAGCATCTGTGACTGTTTCTGCTTCTGAATATCAAACAGCAACATCTATAGGCACCATAATTCAGGTATATATTTGTTACAAGCATCCTAGGAAGGGTTCTGAACACGCATATCAGAATTACTCATAGGAAACACAGTTGAATTGATGTACTAAATAAGGCTTGGCGGACATTACCTAAGCTCCTGTACCCTAAGACCACTGTTCACTCTTCCTGCCTGACTCTGCTGTGATCATACAAGCTCTCTGTTTGTTCTTAGTAGCCACTGCTGTTCACACAAGTAGAAGTGACACATGAAGAGTAAGCCGGCAGCTTGATGAGATAGCAGCAGTTTTTCCCCTTTCTGAATTAAGCATACTTTTGGCCGTGTAGCCATAAAAGCAGACACTTCCTATATGGGTTTTTACTAATTGAACTCTGGGGGTCCTTCTGTTTCTGAGGAAGCTGCCTCCTATCTGACCTGGTAGTATTAAATCACCTCTCTGCTTGGGTCAATGGATTTACCTAAATTCCATTTTGTGGGATCCTACCAGTGCCAACTCTCCTAATCTCACCTACTTTCTCCCTAATTTTGCTATAATTCAGATTACTATGTAAATATTCACCTACCAGTGATGAATAAATCATTAGCCTTCTAATCAACAAATCACTTTTTTTAGGGTGTAGGGACATATGTAATTCAAAGAATCACTATAAACTTTCCAAATCATACATGTACTAGTATGTATACTCCATTTTTGGAGGAAATTCTCCTGTCGTGGTTGCAACTTCAATAGCCATCACTCTCTTGGTATTTTGCATACACCAGGCTTTTCTCTGTAAACATCACATTATGCATGCTGAAGGCTTCTGAAGAATCTTTAGTCTTTCAGAAATTCAAAGTTCTACTCATTTAACTATAAGTCTTTTTTACTTTTGAATCTATTAAATATTAAATGGAGACCATCCAAAGTGTCAATTTGAGTCTCCTCCAGAGTAGTAGAATAGGAATCGATATTGTAAGCATCCAAAATTGAAGTAACATACATGCCATAATGCTTGTGGTGGTGTAGTTCCTTGCTATGGTTCTCCATGGCTTTCTACTCTGGGTGCTGAGAGGGTCATAACTGCCCTCCTTACACTAAACCTCCCCCTAGCAAGGAGTGCATACTCAGACCCTGTTTAGCTCTGACTCAGGAATTTTTGACTCAACTCTCTTCACAAGCTAGTTGATCAGCTATGCTCTGGTTAACCTCCCAGTTGTTAAAGCTTTACCTTTACATAGTTCCGTAACCCTCCTCTTTGAGAAATGGCTATACTCCCTCTTACTGTTTTCGACTCCATTTCTATGGCTGAAATACTAATTCAACTGCTGATGTAACATTCAGTCCACCATCTGCTAGCCAAATATGAGAGATACACAGTTTTACCCAGCAGTCTTGTCTCCAGTCTCTCAAATTCCTCTTGAAGTTTCCAGGCACTGCTGCTTTGATAAGGGCATGTCTCCACATCCTGTTGAATGTGAAAATCAGCCCTTTGGGATACAGCACCATCTACTGAGGGAAACTAGGTCAGACCTTCATGGGCACTTGAAACAGCTGCCACCAGCAGTACTCATAGTGGCACAAGCAGTATTTCACAAGAGGCCAGTGTTTCTAAGTCATTTGGAATCCATCATAGGATGGTCTTTGGTTAGTGTGGCAAAGCACAGACAAAATCTTTAAGTGCAACAGTAATTTCTCTCCAAGCCAAGTTCTCATATTTCAGTTTCTTGTAACATTTGTCTCTGTACCCAGTGATTTCTAAATCCCAGCATCAGCACCTTTGTGCCATGTCTTTTCATTGCAGGCTTCATTTTCTACTGCTTCCACAGAAATCTGAGGAACCTGCTCCCTCTTGCATACAGCCATTTGCTCCCACCTAAATGCACAGCCCTTGTCCCTGGAATTAATTCATGCGTATGAGTTGCCTGTAATGACTCCTGCTAACACCTTCCTGTAGTCACACAATACCTGTTGGGGGATGGTTCCACACAACTCCCAGCTGATAACAATACAAAATCAGTGTGTAAAATGAGTCAAGACACATTAGTCATAAATGAATTAAAATTTTGGCATATTCCGCATAGTCTCTAAATGATTCCCACATCATTTCTCTGGCCTGGCTAATGCAATATTTTCTGGTTTCCATCATTCAACATGCCAATGCTTCAAAGGATAGTTCCTTTACTATCATCTAGGAATTACTTGGATGCACTTCTCAGGTGGTACTTCACATGCCTTCCTATTGATCCTTTTCTATTCAGTGTCAAGAAACTGACTGCAACTGGCCCTAGCTGCTAGGATTCATTGCTCACTCACATTTTGCTATCTCTCTCTCTCTCCTCCTTCTTCAAACAATCCTGCTGACTACACCATTTTTGTGCTGCTAATTCTCTGCTTCCTCTGGCCCACACCAAACTCAGCAACATTTTCTCAGCACACCTTCATCTTTTAGTCTTCATTTCACACCCAGAAAAAACATCTATGTTCCTCTTCATCTTTTAGTCTTCATTTTTTCATCTTTTATTCTTCATCTGTTACAGGAACTCTCTTCCTCAAGACCTTTCTTCAAACTGATCAGCTTCTTGCTGCTATTCCTCTCCAACTGACCCAATTCCCACCTCTTCCCGGACTGATTCAGTTCCTGGTTAATATAACTCTAGCCTTGCCCACCACCCCAACCATGATCACCTGAGGGGAGGTGGGGCCTCACACAGGTGGGCCAGGTTCTGCCTCTGGGGCCTGAAACCAATGGGGGAACAAAACATTCTGCTGGGTTGGGACTCATCCATAGGTCAATTCCAACTCGGGGCCCACAGCCCAGGCCCCAGCACTTCAGCTCACCACATTTCTAAAGCTTTCACTTCCATTTTTTCAATTAAGCTGTCCCATATGCTCATCATGACAATGAATATGGTTTCCTTCACATCCCTCGTGAACCCCTTTACCATAATTCCTATGAAGAACTTAAAAACACACAGGTTGTTATGACCACTTCCTGTGACATTGATAAATAGAGCCTGGTTGTTTCCTAGTTTGACACTGTTTTTTAATAGACAGATAAAACATTTAGAGGGTTAGCACGCTTTCTTCTTTTATCTGCAGTCACACAGGCTTAGTGATGCAATCAGCAAGTTCAAAACGACATCCCCTATGAAATGCCTTCTTGCAAAACCGTCCCATAAGGTACCTCCCAGCCTTGTCCAAGCTTCCTCCAGCAGCCTTAGGATGGTAAACAGCCTCGACACTGCAACGCCTTTTGCTAGCAACGGTTCTAGCCGCTGCTATGAAGCTTCTCCAACTACCTTTTGGCAGTAGGTTGCTCCAGAGACAGAAAAAGGCTTTCACCTGTTGGAAGAAGGGTGAGGGCTAGCAGCCCGTACCCCTCCGGCTGTGCGACAGACCCTTCGCTCGTCCCCCGTGGGCTGCAACCCGAGCCGAAAACCCCTTCCCCTTTCATCCCTCCGCCGCCCCTCCCGAGGGGGTGTGTCAACGGGAAGGTGTCAGCGCTTCAGCTGGGCCCTGCGAGCCTGCGCGGCCTCCTTTGCACGCCCCGCGGGGCCGTTGCCTGGGGGCCGTTGTGCGGGGCGGGTGCCCGAAGCGGTTGCCCGGGGGCCGTTGCCTGGCGACGCCGTCGCGTTCCCTCCGCGGCCGGGCCGGAGCATGGCGAAGCTCGCCGGGCCACCGCTCTCCGCCTCGGTCCGGCAGCCCCCGCCGGCCACTTTCTTCGGGCCCGTGGCGCCGGGCAACCCGGTGGTAGACAGCTTGGAGGCCGAGCTGCGGGACGTCCTGGGCTTCCTGCGGCGGCTGGGAGGCGCGGGAAAGGCCAAGCCGCAGCAGCATGACCTGCACCGCCGCGGGTAGGGGCCGCGCCACCGCTGTCGCCGCCCCCTTGTCGTCCCCGTGTCGCCACTTACCGCTCCGGGACCTATCTGCCGTTCCCACCTGCCCCAAACCCCCCTTCCTCCACCGCTCTCCTCTTTCTTTGCTCTCCTCCTCCGGCCCTTTCTCCTCGGCCGCCCCAGGAGCCGCCTGCCCGCGGTTCTCGGCCTGCCCCTCCCGGCCCTCTGGGCACCGCCGTGGTGCCCTCCTTGCCCATTCTCTCCTTCCCGGCTCCCTCCTCACACCGCATCCCGCAGGCCAGGAAGCCCCTTCCCTCCCGCTCCCCCTGCCCTGGGAGCTAGCCTGGAGCTTATTCATCTGGGTCAGCTTCTCCAGCAGCGTGCCAAAACACCAGCAATTTGGTTTCCTTTGTTTTTATTGATTTTATTTTTTTTAGTTAAACCCCTTCCAAAATACAAACACCTCCTTTTTTTTTAATGCGCTTCCTAGAAATTAATGCTTTAAGGAAAAAGCACAAGGTGTTGTGGAAGTTGGTAGCACCACTGTCGCCTATATCAGAGCTGCCTGAGCTTTGTGGTAGGAAAATCCCTTCGCAGTGCTGGAGCAAACTGGCAGCCCACCAGCATGTGCTGGTGCTGCGTGTGAGGGTGAACACTTGTGGGCTCGTACATGCCTTTAAAAGATGCTCTCACAGTAGGGCTACATGAGGATAACACCACACAGCTCTTTTTGTGCGTATGTCTAGGTTGGTATATTTTTATGCACATGGATGCAAGCAGAGCATATGGCAAGTATAATTGTGCATATTTGTTTGCTTGCGTACACGCATATCTGTGGGTCTGCATAAATCTAGATTTTGTAATGCGGTTAAGATAGAGCAACTGGAATCTGTGTATGATTCATAGTGCATGCATATGTCTATAGACTGTGCATTTCTCATGTAGTTCTTCCTACTGCATTTAGGTACATTATGAGATAAGAGTTCAACTGCTTATTTTAAGGTAAATGGTTGCTTTTCTGTCATTATTATCTAAGCAGTGTTCTAAATATATGGGTCTTTAACATAAAAAGTGAAAGTTTCCCAGGTTATCAAAGTTTAATTCAAAACCAGCACAGGAGTTAGGTTACAGGGTGGTTAGCTTATCACTTAGGTGGAGCTTCTACCCTTACGTACGTCACTCGGGACTTTCCTAGATGTAGTCCACAAATGACCCTTCTCTAAAGGAGCTGTATACATTTTCAGTAGGTACTGAGATTCTGCAGCCTGGCATTTGTCTGTGCTGGAGATCTTTCCTTTTCTAAGGTGCCTGGATTTCTAATTTGTTTATGTAGCATGTTCATCATCAGGTCTAGGCTTAGATCTATCATATAGGTATCAGTCTGCAGGCTTTTACCTCTAGTGTTTTGAATCTCAGCATGTTGGCTTTTTATAATGCTTTGACAGCTGATTTCAGTGCTTTGCTATTTTTAAGCCTTTCTGTAGCTTCAGACATTTTTTTACTTTATCTGATCTGTATTCTTACTTTGAAAGGTATCCCCTCTAGGCCCCTTAGAAGAAGGAACACCACTTAACTGCTTCAGGCACCACCAAAACTGCTGACAATGAATACGTTCATTGTATCTTCTGGTTAGATATTGGGCATAATGGATCTGATCTGTTTGCAGTGTCATGCCAAGTTATCAGGTTTTGTGAACGGTGTCTCCAAGCCTTTCTTTACGCTCTGGAATATTTTCACCTGAGGAGGCTCTGTCTTATTCAAACTAATATCTTTTATCTGTGACCAATGTCCACACATAACTCAGTTGGCATGAGAGCATTTTCTCATACATAGAATTCTGCAGTGTTCATCATGGAAATGGGAACTAATGCTACCTGGGTCTTGATTCCAGTAATCACTTCTAATGATTTTCCATACCAAAATTCCAGGACGTTTAGAATGTTGTGTAACATGAAGCTCCCAGTAGCTCTGCATCCTCTGGCATTCTTCATTCGTACAGGGGAAGTACAGAGGTAGAAGACTGGAATTCTGATTATTAGCATATGTTCAGGCAGCTAGCAAAGTCAGGAACATTTATTTCTGATTGTGAAATGTTGAGGTTGTTTCTCCCTTGCCTCTCATTGTTTGATAACTCAAAACTAGAGTGTTCCTAAGAATTTCTGAAGGTAATGGCTATTACAGATACTTTCCTAAATGGCTCTAAAGACTTCTTGCTGTGTCATTTTTCAAGCTACTTTCCCTGGCATGGGTTGAGATCAAAGTATTCTTGTTATTTGAGGAGGAAAAAAAAAGCCATCTTCCACATGGTAAGTATATTCAGTTTAGAAAAATAAAATTGTCAGCTTCATTCCTCCAGTGCTGTCAGTCTTTGGTGTTAATAAGTCAACAGAAAGGCCATAATTTAGGCACTTAAAATGTTCTAATGGAAGAAACAAAAATTACTGAGGGCTTGCCCTGTACTGGAATCATGAACCTTTTCAATCAGAAGAAGTAGCAATCAAAAGTATTTTTCCCTCAACTAAACAAGAAGTTGTTTTACCCCATTTCTCTTGGCAATGGGGCCATCAAAGGATTACCTTGAAGTACTGATTTTATCTCGTTGTGTGGCTTAGACACCCTTATTTAATAAGACATCTTTTGATCACTATCAGAGAATCCTTTACTCCCTGGACTTCTTTTGACGCAAAAGTATGGCCATGTGGTTGACCTTAGGGAATTTTTTTTTTTTTATTCCTCATAGAATGGTTGGAAATAAAGAAGCTTCACCTCTGAGCTTCAACAGCCCAGTATTTTTTTAAGAATTCACTTACTTAACTTGTTATTCTGGTGTCCTACAGCCTGTTTAAAGGAAAGACTGATGAGTTGTTTGGGAAATGTCTCACTCTCCTCCTTTGACTGTGTCAAAGAAACATTCCTGTGTCATAGAAACATTCCTGTGTCATGAATTCACTTGTTGTTACTCATGGCATTGTAGCAGATACAATTTACCTTAATCTTCCCATTGAAGTTGAAAGTATAGGCAGATTTGTCACTACTGTACTAAACTAGTTTATTACAGGTTTGCTACTTGTTTATTACATCTGAGAGTCTCATGTGTTAATATGAACATTCAAAACAAAAGATGAAGGTGACCTTCACTGGGGGCTTTCAGGTGAACAGTCTTAAAGAAGTTTATTAGTCTCACCTGCCAGAGCTTTACCCGCAGTCATTCTTACTAGCAGTTAATTTATGGCCTTACAACATGATAATTACCTTTTTTTCCTCTGCTTCCTTCCTCTCCCGTTCCTCTCTCCCCAGCCCCCGTAGTATCCAACAAAGCTCTTGGGCTTTGGAATTCTTTTCCTGAGCTTCTTCCTTTGATAGTCCATGGGAACCCTGCTCAGATGCCTGACAGATTCCTTTGCTTTGGAGCGTCTGCAGTTTTATCCCTACTAACTGGAGTGGGATATTTCTGTCTGTATAAGAAGTCAGTAGCCACCCAGGCTTAGTTGCTTATGGATGGACCAGGAGGGACTCATTCCCCATTTGGAAGGTGGTCTTCATTAGGCTGGACTATGGTTTCCTTTAAAAACATAATGCCTTAGAACATTTTATTCAGATTATTGCTTTTGGCCTAGTTTGTGCTGTTACTGCATTTTTCCTTTAGGGTACACCTCTAGAATGTCCTACTTATTTCTTTGCTACTTATTTTCAAGAACTGAGAATTGTGCTGAGATGATACTTTTAAAGAAGAAAGGATTATGACTGTTGTAATTCTTTGGTGTAAATTTCATTTTGACAGGTTTCTTATACAGCCATCTGTTTCACCTTGAAATGAAAGGTGGCTTACAGCTTTCTGTGTGGAAAAAATGATGTTGTTTATTGTGGTTTTTTTTTTTTTTTTAATTGAGACTCTTCTTACAAAGTGAAATGAAGAGCTGTCTGGGAGACTGTGAGAATGGATTCCAAGTTACTGAATGCCAGGAAACAGTTTGAGGAAGTGTCTTGCATTTTAGTCTACCATCATGGTGTTCAGAGATTGAAAAATTGCAGCCATCTCACACCAGTAAGCTTAAGGTTTACAAGTGAGAATTCAACTAGAAGGTGATTTTCAAACATTATTCCTCTATCTTCAGTTGTTTTCCTTCCTCATAAATTACTACCTATGAATAACTTAGCTGTTGTGGTTTCACAAGGCACTCCACTGATGTTTCTGTACAAGTGATTTGTTAAGAGAATAAATCTGAGAGATTCCTGGCACTGTGAACATTGTCAATACTATTAATAATTCAGTAACAAGATTCTTTTCATAAAAGCTCTGTGCTTATTATCAGTCTATATTGTTTTTGAGTTTGAATATAGCTTTCTTAAAGAAGTCTATGGTGGGAACGTTGTACACAAGGGCACTTGCACATCAAACAGCAGCCAGTTGTGGCCAGCAGAACTAGGGAAGTGATCATCCCACTGTAGTTGGCACTGGTGAGGCCATGCCTCAAATACTGGGCTCAGTTTTGGGTACCTTAATATAAGAAAGACATTGTGGTGCTGGAGCAAGTCCAGAGAAAGGCAACAAAGCTGGTGAAGGGCCTGCAGAATAAGTCTTTTGAGGAACAGCTGAGGGAATTGGGGTTGTTTAAGCTGAAGAAGAGGATGCTCAGGGGAGACCTTATCACTCTCTGCAACTACCTGAAAGGAGATTGTAGAGAGGCAGGTGGTGGTCTCTTCTCACAAGTAACAAGTGACAAGACAAGAGGAAATAGCATCAAATTGCACCAGAGGAAAAGTTTTTTCACTGGAAGTGTTGTCAAGCACTGGAATGGGCTGCCCAGGGAAGTGGTTGACTCCCCATCCCTGGCTGTGTTCACAAGCCATGTAGCTGTGGTGCTCAGGTACCTGTTTTAGCCGTGGACTTGGTAGAGTAGGGTTATAGTTGGACTGGATTATCTTAAAAGTCTTTTTCAACCTGAATGATTCTATGAATCTATGGTTCTATTTGGTAGGGACTATAATACTGGTGTGATGTAGTCAGTTCCTCTGTAGAGGAGGCAAACTGCTTAGAGTCAGTTACCAATTTTGGGAGACTTGCTGATTCAGCCAGGTAAGTAATTTGTTACAAAAAGTCGTCCTTGATGACAATTGTGGCTAGAGTAACAGGCAGGGGCAACAGAAGAGCATTGCAACTATTGCCATAAAATCCTTTCTATTTTAACAGATGTGTCGTTTGGTTCTCTCTGAATCCTACCCTTTATGATTTAAAATTTCTGAACATTTAATTCTAAATGCAGTTCATCCTAGAGGCTTTCTAGTGACTTTCTTCTTTTGTGATTCATGGTATATCTCTATATACCATAGATCTATCTCCTCTGTAGCTCTGTGGTTTATTCCATGGATACCAGCTCCCAAATTTGTGTCTACCTGGCATGCATTGTTATTTTGAGAGTCTTTTTTCCTACTCTTCGTATTTGTAGTTTCCAGTCCAATAATTGCTGTGAGCTGTAATTAATTGATTTTCTTTAAATATCAAATTGTTTGTTCAAACAGAACCTCTCAAATACTAGCTGAAAAGTGGGACAGATTTTCCACTTGTGACCATGTTTGAACACTGCAAAGGGATTAATACTAAGACATTTTAATAAGAATTTTCACAGGAGAAAATTCATCCCGCTTTAAATGTGCGATAAAAACTAGTGACAGAAATGAAACCCAGAAATGTCCTTGGTTGCCTGTTAAATCCAGTCTTAATGATAACTTGTTTTGAAATATGTAGAGGTTCAAATAGCTTTGGAAGAAAGAAGTTTTTGCAATTTGAAGTTTTCTTGATTTGTTTACTTGTTATGACAGGTCTCCTGCCAGTTTAATCTGAAACCTTTTCTCCTGTATCTTTTTTAGAGCAAATACTTTGTTTAATATTTGGAACAAATATAAGCCTCGACTGCCAGACTGGTATTACAATGAAAAACTTCTGAAAGTTGGTGATTCCCTTGCTCAGATCAAAGTAAGTGAAATGAAAACACAAAAGACTCCGTCACAGTCTTTGTTACTTTATGTTTCTGTGCTACTTTAATTTTTAACCATATTTTACTAGAAGCTATTTAGAAAGTAGCAAAAAATTCTACAAAATAATTCCAGTGAGAGTTGGTGATTTGTATCTCTTGCTTATTATTGTAAAATTGCCCTGATTTTTAGATATATTTTCTGTATCTGTGTTTTCTACGCACCCATTGCCTTTTTAAACACCCCAAAATATTTATTTAATATTTGTTAGGTGTTTCAGCATGGTAGAGTATGATCTGTGACTGTGCCTGTAGATGCTGCTTAAGTACAAATTGACAATAGAGCAGTGGTGGTTTGTTCCACTGAACTGTCAACTCAGTGCTCAGTTAACCAAACGTGAACGTAAAGAATTGTCAGGA
>VYZX01024768.1:0-17413 GCA_013401335.1 Brachypteracias leptosomus
ACCATCGGATTTCTTTACTGGAAAGATAGGAGTATTATATTCCGATTTACATTCTATCAATAGTCCTTAATTTAGAAATCGGTCTATTATTTCTTTTATTCCTTTCCGATCCTCCAATCTCAAAGAGTACTGCTTAATCCTTACTGGTTTAGCCTCCGGCTTCAGCTCAGTTTTTACCAGAGCAGCATTCTTTGCTTTGCCNTTACCAGAGCAGCATTCTTTGCTTTGCCCGGGACATCTGATGCCCACACCCAGGGATATACCTGATTCAGAATTTCTGAAACCTCCAGGGAGGTTTGATTTTCCTTATTTTCTGGCTGGATAAGTGTCAGACTCAAAATCTCGATTAATTCTTTATTCCCCACTTTCAAGTTAATTTCCCCTTTTTCAAAACTGATTTTTGCTCCTAGATGTTCTAGGAGATCCCTCCCAAGTAAGGACTTCGGGGCATTTGGCGTATAGAGAAATTTGTGCATCCCAATTTGGCGCCCCAATTTAAATTTTAAAGGTCTCAAGAAAAACTCCCTTTCCTGTTGGCCAGTGGCTCCAATGATCATTACCGAATCCTCACCCCAGGGAATTAGACACTGATTTAATACAGAGAATGTGGCTCCAGTGTCCACTAAAAATTCTACTTTCTTCTCCTTATTCCTTAGCCTCAATTTAACCAAAGGGTCCACTAGGGTAGATTCCCCAGGTTCCAGTCATATGGGCAAAGCTGACCACTATGACAGTGACTTTGAAAAGCAAAGCCAGAAGAACAGACCAGTAACAACAGCAGTAGAAAGTATTCTAAGCATAGAAAACTGGTGTTTCACCACATGCAACCATGGTCAATAGCCAAAGGGATAAAAATACTTAACAACCTAGTTTTGTGATAGAAACAGCTGAAGGTTCCTCCAGAAAATAAATTCCTGGGAATGATCTAGACTTCAGGCAGCAAGATGAGTCTCAGTCATCTCTGGTGAGTGAGTGTAGGGAACTCCTTTTAGCATAATACACCACTGAGGCTTTCTGCAGTCAGTGTCACAATGTTAATCTTGCATTAATAGACTTTTTCCCTTGAATTGTGTTCAGATACAAAACCAAGCAATCAGTCTCCTCCTGGCTGCACAGTGAAATCAAACCCTGTCTGCATTCATGAGGCAGGAATATACATAAGAAAGCAAGAAATGTCACTTATATGACCCATCCAAAGTATTCCAAAATTTCTCAGGTTAACAAATTCAAATGCACTACAGAATGAAGAGAGAGGAGGAAAAAAAAAAAAAAAAGAAAGCCACTACTACCACAAAACCCAAACTTTTAAACTATGCTATCACATCATGACTAAATTCAGATTTTACTGGCTACCAAAGGTTTGAGGCATCTTCTGTCCAAAGTCAGAACTATCATTACAGTTTGTGATGAATACACTGGTATAAGCTAATTTCTAATCTTGAGTCAGATTTTAGGGAAAAAAACCCTACAAAACCCACGAAGTTGTATGAGTCTAACACACGAAGCAGATGATTCTCACCACCAATGACTGCAAGTTTCATTTGTGTTGGTTTATTTGTCCAGCCACCTGTTGCTGTGTTCATCACAGAAAGCAGGAGGGTCACTTCAGCTCTGCAATGTCAAGGGCCAGGTCAGACATTGGTCAGTGCAATGGAAGATACTTCGCTGCTGCCAAGTAATTGCTCACAGCATGTTTCTGCAAGGTGACTATTACCCCCTGCAAGTGGGTTAAACCCTGCCACTGTCATTTTGATTAAAACCAGGAAGTTATATCTCGCTTCAACCTCTTTCCAGCCCACCTCTGTACCTTAACTATGAACCGGTGCCTCACAGCCTGAAGCAGGGATTGTGAAATACATACAGAAGTCCACATCAGCAGCAGGCTGCTCTCTCAAACCAGTCAGGTTTCTCAGCACCACTGCCACATGTTCCCAAACTTGCATTTAAAATATTTCTATTTTGGTTATGTTTTTAAAACTTTTATAATAGCTTCTTGTACTAGTCAGGATGAGCACACACATCTGTCAGTCATCCAGTCAACTGTTCCTTTGCTGGACTACTACTTCACACAACAGCATCTAAGCTCTTTAAAATGGCATCAAGGCACGTGAGATTCCAAGAAAGTCAACACAGAAGAGATAGCCTGGCTAGCCATTCAGTTCTATCCAGGATTTTTTCCCACACTACCACCAGCTGCAGCATTACCTTATATTAGTCATGACCAGAAGAGACAGCCTGCACCTCCCCTCCCAAACATCAATGTAATTTGCCACAGCTTAAAAGGTTCTCAAGCAAATTAAAGAAAATGCCTCCTGAAAATTAGCTCTCCCTTTCTTTCAGGTGCAGAGGGAAGGCTTCCTCCTCTGCATGGAGCAGCTCTGCTCTGCAGGAGTACTCTGAGGCTGTTCTAACTGAGGACATCACCCACCCTTAGAGCTTCCAACCCTCAGCAGCTCATGAAAGCTCTTAAGCAAACACCACAGCAAGACAAAAACCTCTATCAACAAACATGGTCACTAGAGCACAGTCCTGAAAGTCTTGAAACAATCACAAAGTAAATCAAGATGTCCCATAACAGCACGGGACATGACAACCGTATCTTCTTAAGGGAACCTACATTATACTGTGGCCAATAAGATATATGGGAGGAAAAGAAGTTAGAGCCTTTTTTTCTCCTTTAGGTTTTCCTGTGGAAAACAGTTTCACCCTCCCTGCCAAAATTGTCAACATCTCTCCTGTAAGTTGGACTGTAGGCAACCAGCTTTCCAGGAGCACCTTCTGCAATTTCTGTACTTGAGGCAACACAGGTAATCACTATTAATAAAACCTGCAGAACTCACAGGACAGTTCCACCCTGTGCTGAGCGCAAGCCATGTTCTCTCACTTGTAGCAAAGAGAAGGGTTTTCTCTGCCCTCTCAAAACATGTCTCAGACATGGTTAAAGTTATCAACAGACCATTGGTCTTTTTTTTGGAGAGGAATGCAGGGTAAGGGGATCTCATCATACATCAGCATGTCAAGAAGACTCAGTTTAGGGAGAACATTACCAACAACATTGGTATGTCCACGTTCAGTCATTTCTCTAGATCTGTCTTTAGAAGAGTTGAGGCACTACGCAAAAGCATCAGTCCAAAAGCTGATTGATTAGCCCTTAAAAAGAAAAATCAAAAAAGAAATCCTTACCTTAAAAAGGCTAATTATGGAGTGATCTACTGGACACATACTTCTCTCATAGAAACTAAATAAAAATTCTGCCTTGCTTTCATGGTGTTCCACACATCAGTACCTTCACTGAAGAACCAAAAAGCAGAATTCAGCTGCCTGGCCAAAGCTGCTGCAGGGAATATCAAATATAAGGAATGCAGATAGAAGTTTTATTAACATGCAGGTGACATCTTGTACATTAATAAACCCCCCACATTTCTGCAATAGATTATATTCCAAGTAATATGCTACTGCATGGCTTTCCCTGAATTCATAACATGTTGAAAACAGGACTTGGTCTAGTGAAGTATGTGCTCACATGAACCACTGCCCTTGTGGGTCTCACTCACATCACCTCAGCCTCAGTTCAACAACTGCTCTGGCTCACAGCTCTGTCCATGCCAGTGCAGCCTTTTTCCCTCCCATTCTCCCTAATGCAAGATGCCCAGTTTCATAAATCAGACAATATAATAAGCACTCCAGCTAAGCCCTTTTATTACATTACTTGCCTTGTGTCAGCATCTGCATAACAAAGCAACTCAGCCCGTGGCCAGGAACTACACCTTAGGTACTTCAGTGCTTTCAAAAGGGTGCAAGAGACATATGTTCATATTTCTTACAACCAAACTAGCAACAAGTCACTCATGCTATTTAACATACCACTGAAGACATCATCAGACGGAAGGGAGGGAAATCGTTGTTGTGTTCCTTGGAAAGCACAAGGCACTAGTGCTGCAATAAATATCTACGTCTTCTTTCATAATTTTATCTGAAAAACCTTTATCCACTTCCTGTGGTCTCTGTTGTTACCATTACTCTTTAATAGCACAGCCATAAATTTAAATGCAGTCAGCAGTATGACATTAGCATAGCTGTGCAGCTAGTCTTATTGCCCAGCATGGTGTCATTTCATCAATTCCAAACCTGTCCTACCAGACACCATTTTCCTCTGTAAGGTAACTCATCCAGTACTGAATTTATATCCAGACTATATACAACATGTTCCAGAGAAACTGTAAAATAATTTCACTGAAACCATGTATCAGACTGTTGTTAAAGGCTGAGAAAGAAATAGGGTATTTTAGCTTATTCACATTGATAATAGCTCTTATTCTATGAGCCACAAGACAAATCTTGGCAAGTAAGGCACAGTGCCTGGATCTTGCATGGAAACACCAGCTTTATCTCCTACCTAGAACTCCTTGGTCCCATGCTTTGTTCCTACTCCCCCTCCAGAGCTTTCATATCGCTCTGGTCTACTTGCACAGCTGCAACATAACTAAGTTTTCAGTTCACATGATACGAGGCTAGAATAAATGTATTCTTTCTAAAATAAAAGCTTCGTTATTTCAGTACAATGCATTACTGAGCAACTACATTACTACATTAAGTAGTATTGCTATTACTGATATTCTATCAGTAAATCAATTCTATAGATTTTACAAATGGCTTCAATGTAACTAAAGGCAAAATTACAGAATAAATTAATGTAAATTAATGTCATCTGGCACAACAATCTTGTCATTTTTGTGTTTAAACCAATATCCATGTCCTGGTTTGAATTAGAACCTTGACAATCCTTTTTGGTGTATCTTGAGTCATTACACCACCATAGAAGGAAATGCAACCACGGAAGATTCAGGTGGCTAAGTCCCTATTAAACAAAAAACAACAAACCACCAAAACCAAACAAAAAATTAAAAAAAACCAAAACACACACACACACGAAAGTAAAACAACACAGTAAACAATTATTTTTATGAATTCTACACAACTACTTGCATTGTTCTCCCAAGGCACTGCAGCCCAATTGTTTCTGAAAGAAAAATCTCCAACAACAAGAAGTTCAGTATGTACAGCTTATATCTAGACAGGCTTTTTCTGTAAAATATATTCTAAAAATAACTATTGGATTTTAACATATGAATGCCTGAATATAAACTGTTACTGTAATCAGCACTGTCTTCCCACCCAAGCAAAACTTAGTTTTATGTGCACTTAGGGAACAGATTGAATGGACAACTATAGCTCCTTTGTGAAGTGGCAAGCAGCCAGGATGTCTCCAAGAAATCTAAAATAGCTTTGCAAACATCTGTTGGGAAAGATACTGCTTTTGAGAAAAGGAACAATAATTCAAATACAGTCCATACAGGAGTTCATTGCTTTATAAGTCCCCACACAGACAAATGCAAGGGACATGCAAGGGAAAGAAGCACAGCAAACACATCTTTTGCAATCATTACTACATGGCTAATTTCTTCTCTGTGCAATATTTTGCTCAGCCACTGTGTCTGGACCAAGAATAAAATGCCACCTAAAAGCAAAAGAGTAGTATGCAATCCTATAATCCTAGAATGGTTTGGGTTGGAAGGGACCTTAAAGATCATCTAGTTCCAACCCCCTGCCATGGGCAGGGACACCTCCCACTAGACCAGGTTGCTCAAAGCCCCACCCAACCTGGCTATCCAACCTGCTCCATCCAGTGATGGAGCATCCACAAATTCCCTGGGCAACCTGTTCCAACCTTTGACCAGGGTTCCCAGGCTGCCCTTGTTAATACAATCTTCATGTTCTGTTATAAAAATAATAATTAATAATAATAATAACAACAACAACTTAAAATAACATTTATAAAGTACTTCAAGATTAGAAACAATGTTTTGTTAGTCCACATGTACTTTAACATGGTCTCACAAGGTTGCCTCACCAAACATTCCTGCTCTTCCTTTGACTTGGAGAAGACACACTAGCAAGCCACTTGCTGATGCAAAATGACAGCAAGTCCCCTCTTCCTCATTAAAGTAACCACTATAGAGCAGACCCTTTTATAACAATGTTCCTCTTGGAAGCTGAACTGCTTCCTCCCAAAAAAAGGCATCTTGATCTAGCAGGCAGTTGTCAGGCACTTTTCATTAACATGAAACATATGCCAGTGTCCATACACACAGTATACAATTTTTATTCTTGCAATGGAGGGAGCTACTTCTTACATTTGACTATAAGCCAAAAGAATTTTGGTTTATACCCACACCTGTCTTCAAGAAGATGATTTCAGAAATGCTATGATTAGAACAGAACCACACGTCTTACGTGGGCAAATAAAACTATTCTCTCGGTGTTTGTTAATGAATGACCATTATCAATGGGAGCAGCTTGACTGAGCTATGATGAATCAGTTATTGCAAATACGTATTTCATGGGTCAAATATTTGATATCTCTATTTGTTATTCAAGAATCTACTTGTTTTTTTCCTGGGCAGAAGTTTTCTGTTGTCTTGAAAGAGTTTTCTTATTGGTTGACTCACCAATTCTACAGATGGCAGGACAAAAAACCTCAAGAAATTCAGGCCTTGGAAAAAGCCTGGATTGGCACTCGTTTTTAGTCTTTTTTCACCTAGAAGAAAATTCCATCCCAGTAGGGTTCAAGTAAAATGTATACCTTTTTTTCTTTCTTCCTTTCTTTCTTTAATATAGGATAACACATTAAAGATCTATTAAAATATGCTGTCATTCTAAGACAAAATAAAGCTAGTCTGCTTTGAAACTTGAGCTGTAAGTCAAAAGTGACATTTCATTTACCATAATTGCATATGAAAGACTGTTATGGTACTGGATTAGGTATGAACAGACATTTCTAAAGAGTCATGTATAAGATTGTTTATGCAGAAGGAGAGACCATCTGTGACAAAAACTTAACTACATCTCCAGAACAACGAGATGTTTCAAAATAAGCTAAAGGTTTAGCAGAAAAGGTTTAATAAGAATAATTTGAAGATAAAAAGAGCATCAATGTCAATGTGAGAGCATCACTCATCTTTGAGTCATTCTCTTTTTGCAGACTGCTACCTAGGGGGTACCTGGAGGCAGGATCTGCCATTGCCTCATTCAATGCATGTTTATCACATGCATTCACCGCTCCCCTTTCTCTCTCACAGTTTTAAGAGGATTGGTTGGGAGTTTTGTCACTGTCCAGATAGACAGGGCAGTTAGCAATTATCTTTCCAAAAAATGGAGTATTTTGGCAATGTTGCACTGTGTAAACACTCCTTTGCCACTCTGAGTCTTTTGATCCTACTCTTTGGTTTCCTTTTGTCTTTTTGCATTATTGACACCAAAATACTACCTATAATATTTGCTTGGTCAAAAAAAGACACTTTCCTCATCAGACATTAAGGAATATTTGAACTGTTACCAAGGCCATCTCCATTAACAGTCAGATTGCATTACTCTTGTGAACTGTTAAGCCAACAACCCCAGAACATTTTAGATTCCCTAAACATAGTGATGGAAGAGTAAGTATAACTGCTTACTAGTACATTATTCTATGGGATAACTATGTTTTCTAACTATGAAGCTTCTTTAGCGGAGAAGTTTTCACTTTGCCACTCTAAGAGACAATAAAGACACAATGACTTCTCTTACTTCTGTGCTTTCAGTCATGAGACACATTCAGATACCAAAGCAAGTGTTCAGCATTTACTCATGATTCTGTCAGAATTGGTAAATTTTATAAATCAAATACACAAATCACTACAAAATGACAAGTAAGTATTGTAAACATTGCAAACCTTAATGTGAAGTAGAATGGTTCACTTCATATTCCATATGATTGTGTTTAAAAAAAAAAAAAAAGGCAATTTTGAAGCAAAAGATTTATGCAATTTACAGGTACTCTTTCATGTAAATGGTGAAAGTCATGAGAAAAAGGTTTCTTTTTTTAAATCTAGAAAACTTTATAACTACAGCTACCACTAACTACATAAAGCCAGTGCTGTGAAGCCTTATTTTTCAAGTATGTGCTTCTTATAACCATGTATGGTAACACAGAGCATGCACAGGTTCCCTGTTCACACTAAAATCCCAGGTTAGAGATACCTTTATCAGGCTGTTATGCTGAAGTGCTGGGGCCTGGGCTGTGGGCCCTGAGTTGGAATTGACCTATGGATGAGTCATAACCCAGCAATATATTTTGTTCCTGTGGTGGTTTAAACCCTGNTTCCCCAGGTAGTCATGGTTGGGGTGGTGGGCGAGTCTGGAGCTATATTAACCAGGAACTGACCAATTCATGAGAAGAAGCAATAAGGAGCTGATCAGTTGGAGTGAGTTCCTGTTGGGGACAGCTTGCTGAGCTCCCTCTCAGTGGTGTGTTCCCCCTTGGCTGATTCGAGACAGAGAAGAGCAAACAGATGAAGAATAATAAAAGATGAAGTTATGCTGAGGGGATGTTGTTGAGTTTGATGTTGGCCTGAGGAAGGAGAGAACTAGCAGCACATATGCCAAAGACAAGCCCTCTCATTGGCAAATGACACCAAGATGATTTTTGCAACACCAAACTGTCATGTGATCATAACGCACGTTCAAGGTATAGTCAGTACGGGCAATACAGCCACAACTATGCAGCACCAAGTTTACTACGAGTTGGGAACTCAAGCACACCCTTGAGCTTCTGCTGTCTGCAATAAAGTTGGCATCACTGTCTGTACTAGCAAGCTACAAAAGCCAGAATTCAATTCCAACAAAGATTTGTAGATTTTAGGAAAAAACAAACAAAATCAATCCAATATCCCCTCCAGCACCACAGATCAGTATAAATGGATTAACATAGAGAAAAATTCCAGCACATTTTAAGAGTCCTTCATTGAGCCATAAGCTTTATGTTCCTTTCATTGGTACAATTGCTGAAAAACAGATGACACCAACCAAACCATAATTGTTCACATCAGTATCCCTATAGACTCTGCTGTAGCAGTGACTATACAGTATATTGTACTACATCAGTGAAAGTAGATATTTTCCAGGTCTTTATGGGTTCAGTTCTGGGATTCATTCTCCAGGGATAGAAATAATAATTCAAAAAATGGCTCACAGACACATAACACACAATTTTCCTTGATATACAAGTACCATATACATCTTCTACTCATTAAAAAAAGGCCTCCAACACCCAAAAAAAAAGAATCATGATAATTGAGGACTTCATTTTTGATATTTTATTAGGTGTCTATTTTACACACATTCTGAACATTAATCTTCTGTAGTCAGTGAATAACAGAAGTAATTTCAGGGCTATTTTACAGTTAGAGTTAAGGATGCAGTGTTTACACCTCAGGGGTGACAAAAGACTTTCTCTAGGATACAAATTCACTTCTTTCAAGTGGTTTTCTAACAAAAATACTAAAAATAAAGAACAATTGCATGTTTCTGCTGCTAATATCTTCCTTAGTCTTTCATCTAATCTGTTCTATATTAGTAGCTTGACTGCCCACTACAGAAGCAAATTAATCTGGTGGCCTTAGCCTTCACATAGCACTGGATATAGTCTAGGCTCAGCTACTCATCAGATCTATGAAGATAAACTAATGAGAGAGCTAAAAAGTAAAGGTCTTCCAATGCAGCATGAAGTTTTCAGTAAGGAAGAGCCATTATGTCTGAGGAAAGGTCCATTTCAGCTTCTGAATTTGACATTCTGCTCACACCGGGATCTATAAATCTCCCAGTCTACCTAATCTCTGGTTTCCAGTTACCAAAAGGGTTATGCACACGTTGCCCTATAATTGTAAGCCAATCTGTACCCGAAACTCCAGACCTGATAGCACATAAGACCCCTACACTTTGGATCTGTTATAGGTTGCATAAAAACTACAGCAGCACTTGGTAAAACTCTGCTGAGCAGTCTCCCAGACACAGAATAACCTTCATGGTCAGGAACAGAAGCCCAGCACTACACTGACCATTCTCTCCATTATTTCAAAAAGGTGATTGCACACTAGGTGAAAATCCACCCAGCTGCTCAGGACCTATGTTCCCCTCAGGAGCTATGCTAAGTGTCCCTGAGGTGACTTCTGAACACCATTGCTATGGGTGCTGCTGCTTCCTCATCAGCAGTCACTGAAACGGCAACAGCTCAGGGACTGTCTAGACTGACTGTCACAGATTCCCATCACATTTCTTTGATGAACATATTTTTTCTAAGACACAAGAATCTTTGTCATCTTAAAGACTTTTAATTCACTTTAACATCTACTTAGAGAAATCAAAAGGCTTATATTAAACACTATGAATAGTAACTCTAGCCCACAGGAAGGACTTGCTACTATGGTTTAAGAACTTTTTTAAAAAAAACCCCAAAATGTTCCAACAGAAAGAATACCTCAGGAGGACAATATATCAATGCCATAATTTAAAAGCAGGTGAGACAAATGGCAGGCAAGAGACTAATTCTGTTTTCTAGGTGAAGTTTGATCAGAGTCTAGCAACTGTCTGAATTCGGTGCCCTCGTCAGCTTTTAAAGCTCCAGCTAGTGTTAAACTGTCACTTCAGACACACCTTAAAGATCCCCACCCATTGCCCTCAATCACAAGACAAAAAAATAAGTCTTTTTCTGATGACATTACATACAAAATTTCGTCTGCATCCAAGTAATAGAGTTTTTAGAGTCAAACCACAGCTAATAAATACAGCTTGGACAGCAGTGCACACCACAGGTCCCCTTCTCACTATCCTGGCTACCGTTGCATAGATGGGGTGGAGAAGAAACAAGACACAGAGCTTCTTGGCTAAATGAGACATCTCATGAGTGCAGCACAGCACTTTAAGTGGTGGCTCACAAAAAAAAACCCCTATTGCACACAAATACATGTGGATTTTTTCAAAATTATTGAGCTGTGAGTGGAGAAAACCCACACATGATATACATGCTACATCAGGATTTTTGCTAGCATCCTTAAAAACTTCATATAGCTTTGTTTCTCAGCTGTGACCTGGGCCTAGCCTCATCATCCACTTCAGTGACTCAGATCTCTTCTGACTTCTGTGCATAGGGGACATTTCAGAGTTCAGTATCTGTATTTTAGCCCTGAAAGAAGTTTTTGTAAATCTCTTTGTACACTGCCCTCCCTTTGAAGAGGGAACACAGATACCAAGCAAAACGCGGACATCACTCAACTGCATACTGAAAAAACGAGTTACTTTCTCTGTCCCTTGTACACCTGATGCCACTGAGTACTCCAGCTACAGCCATCCCCACTATTTCTGAGGAGGCACCTGCAAGTGGGAGAAGTGCAGGGCGAAACACTAGAGGGCAACAGACGTCCTTTAATAAGCTTAAGGGAGCCCTTATGTATGTTTAGCACATAGTCCCTCCTTACTTTTGACAGCAATATTATCCTCCCTTGATTCCAAGCCCTAGTTCAAAACTTGTGCAAAGGAGATGCATATTCTACTGTGTAAGGCAGGCGACATGAGTATGCATATGCTCATTGAATGCCAATATGACAGGTAAAAAGAGGAGTTGGGATGATTTCCTTGCAGGGTTCTGCTAAGGCTAGTGAAATAACCTTACAGATTTACAATTTTTGATAGACAAATTCACCCTAAGCCCTGATGTAATCTTTCCATGAACCATTTTCTATTCCTTGGAGTTTGATAATTTAACAGGATCTCTCAGTTCTTTGGAAGCATAACAGTCCCCAGATGGGACAGAAAGAATTGTAGGAAGACCTTTCAGGGTTCATAATCATAAGAACTTTCATAATCATATGAACCTTTTAGGGTTCATAATTATAAGAAAATGTGATAGCATTATTTGAAGAACTGCCTGGACTATGGTTATGGATGAAGAAAGAAAGTTTGAAATTGAATGAACTAAGCCCATGCTTAGTGTGAACAGTCCTCAAGCAACAAGTGCCAGGTTTTAACGAAGAACAAAGGGGTGAGCACAGTCCCAAAGTGGAAGGCTTTGAGCCTGAGCAGCAGTGGAGTTTCTACTCCCTGAGACAAGCACAAGTATAGTGACTTTTGGAAAAGAAAGCTGCAATGGCTGCTACCAAGTTTAAAACAAGACACAGCTGCTTGTATCAAACCATTCTGGTACTCTTCTGACCAAGTCTTAGGACATCCTTCTAATGCCTTACAATGGGAAGTCAACATGCCCATGTCTTGTCACCAGCTATCTGCTAATAAAGTGACCCTTCATGTCTTGCCCTGATCACAGAAGACCTCTGTTACCATGTAATCTCGTTATTAATTCAAGCAGCAGTGAGTTTTTTGGTAAATACTGGTATTTAGGAAGTGGCCCCATGTGGGTATCAGAGCACTACTATATGACAGCATTTATTTTCCCTTTAAGGCTTCAGGGAATTTGTCCATAAATTCTACAAAGAACCTCAAAAGACAGTTTCCAAAGACCTGCTTTCATAAGCCAAAATATACAGTAAGCAAAGGGGGGGAACGATCATTTTTAATTACCCTATAGCATCCTTGTATCTTCCCCCTTCTAATCCAGAATACTTCTGTCTTAGTATTAAGACAAAAGTATGTCTTAGCACAGGGTGACTCGCTTTTAAGATAAATCAGATCTATGTAACTGAAGGCAGCTATTTTCTGAAGGTCCCCTTCCTTTTCTAGTGAAGTAAGTTGAGGAAGATGATGAAAGGCAGTCTGCTGGTCAAAGCAGTTCAGTTTTGTGAGACAAAAACCAATCCCTCTGCTTCTGCTACTTGAGTTAAATGGTTAAATGTGACTAAGTAACAAGTCAAGCTTTTCAAAGGCAATTGCTAATTGAATACATCATATTTTCTCAAGTGCCTGGTGTTACTGGGGTTGGAGTCATTAAAAAGCTGAATGCCTGCAATTGTGATGAGAGATGACAGATCTCTTTAAACATAGATATTTATAGCACTTCACATGCTCTTCATAAAAAAACCCACAAAATCAACAAAACCACCACCAAACAACAACAAAAACTCCCTAGCCTCTCACCCCCAAAAAACCTAACCAAAAAACCCCCAACAAACCAAACCCAAACAGATTCTACCTGGGTTTTCCCCTGCCAGAAAAATATTAAATAGTGAGCACCTGTTTTGCCTAACTTCTTGGCCTCACTGCCCACCTCCATTTCTCATTCACCTTTTCCAACTACAAAAAGAAACTATTTCATAAACATGCAACAATCTGCTAACCTTCTAAAAAGACATGGTCTAGACTCTTCTGTGAAGATGGGTCATTTCAAAAAATACAAAATATTAGTGACTGTTCATTTAATGAACATCTTGCATTCACTGAAGGGATGGCAAGTGTCTCAAGGACAGTGTGGAACCATGCTGTGACCTTACCAGCCATGGGTGCAAAATTTTAAATTTTGATTGTCTCAAATGTCTTATTATTTTGCCTTAAAGATTCACTAAGGGTTTTTAATGGAACATTTGTGTAATATGTGTTGCTACTAAACATTAGAGGAATGGATGAACTATCAATGACGATCTTAATTCTAATAGGAGTGCTCCATGACATAGCTAGGCTTCATACTGGCCCAGAAAAACACTTAGAAGAGGAGCTAAGTCTCTGTATTTGGTGCGACACGTTTATACAATGGCAATGACAGTCTTATTCTTGCTGGGATTCAGTCCCTACACAAAGAGTAGAGAGAGGCATGGGCTGTCAGCAGCGTGTAGGAGCAGCTAGCTAGCCTAAGAGCTCTGGGATGTAGACAGGCTTGATCCTTGCAAAGGTCTCCTGGTGTTGTAGATCAGCCCAGGTTGTGATGCTTTATATTTCTTGTGTACAGGCTATAGTAGTATTTACAAAAAAGAAAATATAATTAAGACAGTCACATGTCCATCCTGTCACACATAAATCCCACCTCCCCCAACCCAAATCCTTTTTTCTTCTCCTCTCAGGCTTGGGAGAGAATCCTGAAAGAAGCATTTTATAATTTCATTTTCCTCCTCCAGCTTCTCTAAGCACTCTCACCTTGTGGATCTTGAATGCAAAAGTTATTCTTCATTAACCTGGTTGCACTAGAAGCCTCATGACAGAAGCAAAGAGAATATAGCTTCTCATGCAAAGCCATTGTTGTCCTGACTCAGCAGACCAAGAGTTCTGCATGTTCTACATCTGGCCTTAGATTTTGATAAAGCTCATCCTCACACATGCAGGGGAGCACAGATAGACAAGGGCAGCATGGAACCCCAAATAATCCCCTGCCCCAGCTACTCCCAGGCTCATCTCAGGAACCATCAGCTCATCAAAGGTCCATCTCTTGGTGTCTCACAGTCTCAGCCCCACTGCCCACATATTGACCCATCAAGAAGAAACAACAGGAGCTCTGCTTAGGGGTATTGGTCACATTATGGGATGCAAGGGAAGAGCATTTCAGGATTGCACAGGACTTACTATGGGGTTTTGGGGGGAGGGGCTATGGAGGGGAGGGAAGAACATGGAAAAATGAAGGAATAAGGGGATCAAAATGGCCAAATACATGTAGGCAAGTGGCTTTTCAGGACACTTATCTGGTCCCGTCCTGCACCTGACCAGCCTAGTCTGTCCTGTCTACTCGTTAAACTGTTTTCCTGAGGGAATGACTCTCTGTTCTGGGTGCTCATGTGTGTGCATGTATGTGTTCAGAGCTCCAGCTACCAGCAACTGGAATGAGTGCAAGCCTGCAAGTGAGCATTTGATCACTAGCAAACAGGGCTTGCTGGTGAGTAGGTGAAACACCTAGGGACCCAATAGGCTGTCTGTCTCCAGGGATGAGACCACTGGAGGAGCTGACTATGGAAGGACCAGTGGGATCCCAGCCAGCTGCTTTTAAGTCTGTAAGGCCTGGAGGTTGATCAGAGACCCTCCTCATGTGCCTCTGTCTCTCTAACAGCAAGACAAGTGGAGGTTGGCTATCAGAGGAACGCAGGGGGTCTTGGCAAGCTGTGTGTGTGCAGAGGTCTGGACCAGCAACAGGGGGGGCTATGGGCCCTGTGGGCTTATATGCCCACATGTCAGAAACTGGGGAGGCTAGGGTCTATGGGCAGCTACCAGGTAGTCTACATGCCTAAGCCCAGCTGCTGGAGAGACCCACATGGTGGGTGTGTGCATATATAATTATATATATAACTATAATTATTAATAATTAATGGTAACCTTTGACAGCAATTCTATAATTACTAGTTATTAATATATATTAATGATATATCATATGATTAATCTATGGATAATATATAATTAATGGGTTGCATGTATATATCTCTATCGAGAGAGACACATATAATTACGTATTAATGCTTCACACTAAGAGACCTTCACATTGTTCAGCCAGAGAGAACAGGATGAGGCCATTGATGCTATTTACATGCCTGCCTGTGCCTTTGTTGATCTGTGTGGTCAGCCGAGTAAGTGTGTGTTGTACACATACAGGGTGGTGCATGGATGCACACATGGGGAGTTCACACTCAGCTGCAGGAGATCGATGGACAATACATACACGGACTAATGTAATCCAAGCATTGCCATTTATTTCTTGCAGACAGTCCTTTTTATCCCTAAGGTTACATATTATGTACTTCATTTATTGGCTAAGCATATTACCAGCATACTGTCTATTGGTTAACAGCTTTAGCATACTCCTGCTCATGGTTAGGACAACATCCCTATCTTGTGGTTGCATGTTCATCCTTGTACTTGTTTATCTCTCATTTTCCTGGGCATGGTTTCAAATCGTCAAGGTCAAAAATATTATTGAGGCCTGCAGTCCAGCTGCAAACCTCCACACTCAGCCCCACCAGTGGTTGGAACCAAGGGCATGGAGCTGTGGCAGCCTTCCCTCCATTTAGCTGCTGGATCCAGCCCCTCTCTGCCCCCAACATACAGGAGGCATCTTGAATTGTCTATACATTCTACATGTTCTTATAACCATCCACTCTGTAAAAATAAGTAGCCATGGCATCACCTCTGATAGGTGCTTCCCTTCCTGAAGTCACTGACCATTAGAGAAATCCTCCCTCTTCAGTGGCTGTGCTGGACTAGATCCTCTTCTCTGTACCACTGTAGCTCACATGCTCCATAAGGTTTGTGACAACAGCTACAACATAAATTACTCTTAATCTGTTAAAGAATTCCTTTGATATCTGAAACTTTCGAAGTGACACTTCAAATCAGCAACTAACCATATAGTTTACTTCAAAGGCTTTGGTCTCAACCACAAAGTATTGAAAAGAAATACAGCCCTGCATTTTGTTGCATAGGAGAGGAAGAAGCAGAAACAATACTATATCTGAAAAAGTCCTTATTTTGATTAACTGTATCTCAGGCAAGCCGATCAGCTGAGGTAAGTTACTAAAGAACCTCACCCACTTCCCAGAGAGACCTAACCCACCTGGATAGCCACTATCCACAGCCTTATCAAGAAGGCTGACTGAAGGTATTGACTTTACTCTCAGCCAAGCGAACAACTACTGCTTGCTTAGCTAACAGCAGTTTCTGCTACTCACAGGGGCTTCCCAGGAGGGGGTAAGATTCTGTCCAAGACCTTATTTCTTCCTGTGCTCTCACCAAGTGAAGACAGCCCTCAAAACTGTTTGGCCAAATACAGAACAAAGTCTTATTAAGTTTTCAGACAAGCTTTCACACAGTATCTTCATTTTGCTTCAACATCAGAGCAGAAAAAGAATTTCCAACCTGCATGCCAGGAAACTAATAAAACTTCAGTTTCTTACCAATAATCACAGTAGTACAAAACACCACCACAGCTATCCAAAGGACAGAGGTGAATTCTGACTAAGGAGCATTTTGATATTTATGAGAGGGAGGAAAATATTCCCTGCTGATAAATTCTTACTTTCTAGGTAATACATGGTGATGATTGCAAGTACAAAATTCACCAGGAAGATATTAAGGAATCTCAAACACAGTTTTCTTCCTTCCCATGATGTGCAAGAAACTAGACAGTCACAGCTCTGCTCATACTTTGCTGTTGTCACCTCCTCTCCAAGTGATGCAACTGGTATAGCATTTTCCAGTCAGATACTACTGTACTTGTCTCAAGGCCCTAAAAAGTTAAAATACTTCCTAGCTACTCAGAAATCCAATAGTAAAATTAAGATACTTGATTGCCATTTTTCAGTTTTCCACTCTGTGCCACTTTCCCGCTGCTGAAGTTTTTTGAGGTTGCCTAAGCAACCTGAGCTGGTTGTTCAGTAGTAAAAAAGCTGGTCCTGCTTGCAGAGAAGTCAGAAGCCATTCTGTGGGTGGAGACACCATGCAGGATTTTCCCCCCAACACCAAGAAGGCCCCTGACTGCTCTCTGCAACCGGAGTTCCCCAGCAACAGCAGGACAGAGGGAGATATTGGAAGAGACATAGAAAGAGACAAAGATAATGGATCTGATTGTCGACCCCTTCAGAATAGGTCTCAGCTTAGTCATGTATCTTTTTGGTGTTTA
>VYZX01024769.1:0-20429 GCA_013401335.1 Brachypteracias leptosomus
GAACCACCTCAAAGCGAGGAGGAGGAACCGTGGGGTGGGATGAGGCACCACCACCAAGTCCCCACGGGGCTTACTGGGGAGGTTGGGGGGTCCCCAGCAGCGGGGTGATGGTGTCACCGTCCGTGTCACCCCACGGGCAGCGTGGAGAGGGAGCTGGTGCCTCCGACACGTGTTGGGAGCTGCTGCTGGTCCCAGCTCCCATGGCTGGCTCCAAGGCCAGACTAAACAGAGCCCCCGCCTGGCGCCGCTCCTTAACCCCTCGCTGCCTGCCGGGGCTTCTCCCTTCCCTGCCTCCCCTGCCAGGGCCAGGAGCTGCTGCCACAACCACCCACCCCACCAGCCGGGGCTCGGTGGGTGCCCACCGAGGGGTCCTGGTTCTGCGTCAGGGTGGGAAGGGACCTCAAAGGTCACCCAGTTCCAGCCCCCCTGCCATGGGCAGGGACACCTCCCACTGGAGAGGTGCTCACAGCCCCCGCCAGCCTGGCCTTGAACATCTCCAGGGATGGGGCTTCCAGCAGCTCTCTGGGTGCCAGGGTCTCCCCACCCTCCTGGGGAAGAACTTCTTGGTGGGTGCCACAGTCCGGGGCATGGGAAGGACCTTGGGCTGGCAGCAGACACAACAAACCCAGCTCAGCGCCAGCTTATCAGTGGGGTGGGAAGTGCTGAGTCCTGCCAGGGCCCTGCCCGCTCAGCCCACACCCCCACATGGGCACAGGGCTGCCCCCCCACCTTGTGCTGGGCTCCTCTGGTGCCATCAGCCCCAGGGACACCTCCAGGGATGCCCCATGGAGCCCATCGTGGCTGGGGTACCACCAGAGCATCCCGCCAGGCTGTGGGGTTTGCCCTCTGGTGCCAGTGTGGCAGCTGGGAGCACTCACTGGGTCTTGGAGAGGGTGGTTCTCAGACCCTAAAAGGCCAAACCCAAGGAGTTACGAGGGTCCTCATCACCCCCCTCCAGATGGGAAGGGGGATTTCTATGGGAGCCTTTTGTCCCAGCCCAGGGGACGTGGCCGGGGGCTTCTCACAGACCTGTCAGAGCTCTGCAGCAGCACAGGGCTGGGATTGGGGGGGTCCTCTCCTTGATACCCCCAAAAAATACCTCATTGATCCCATGGTACCAGTGCCAGCCTCGTCCCCAGCTCAGGAGCAGCCCCCACATGGACACGGTCTCTGGCCTAATCTCAGCTCCAGGGCCTCTATAACTTTGCTCCCAGATAATTCCAAGGACAGGGACAAAGGGATGGACGGATCCCTGGGTGGGTGGGGGCTCCCACCTCCCCGCTGCCAGCCCGGCTTCTGCCCCCCCAGCTCCTGGCCTTGGGCAGGGGGATGTTGCTCGGGTTTGGGAAGGGGGATGCTCCTGGTACTTGGGAAGGGGGATGTTCTGGTACTTGGGAAGGGGGATGCTCCCCGGAGTTGGAGCCCTGGCTCACGGGGGGAGGCTGAGGACCAGGGGGTGGGGAGCAGGAGGGATGTCCTGGAGGAGCAGGGACCACCCCAGCCCCATCCCAACTCCCGGGACCCCGTGGGGCAGGAGCCCACCCCCGCCCCGAGGTTGCCCGCAGGCTGAACGCGGGTTTTACCCTGCTTGGCTGGAGAAAAGGGGCTGCAGAGCAAGTGGGGGTCTCTGTACCCCCCCCTGCCCGGGCTCCCCAGTGCCCCCAGTTTAACGGGGGTGGCCGCGCTGGCAGCGGGGGGCACCGGGCTTCGAGAAGGCGACACGGGGGGAGGAAGGGGCACCGGGGCCGGGCTGGCTACTCACCTCTGCCGCCCGGCTCTGCTCACTCGGGGCCCGGATCCCGGCGCATCTTCCCCGGCTGCCCGCAGCCCTGCCTGGAGCCCTGCCCGCCCCTCTGCCCGGCCCTGCCCGCCCGCTCCTCCCGCCGCTCCGCAACTTGTTTGCTACAATAACAAAAGGACAAGCCGGAGCGCGTGAGGCGCTGGCCCTCCGCAGCCAATAGCAGGCGGCGTGACAAACCCCCGCGGAGGAGCCAGCCAATAGGAGCCGAGCTCTCAAAGCGGGGCGGGGCTTCCACCCAGACGGATCCATCATCGTGCGCCCGCCCGCGCCGACTCCGGCGCCTGCCCCTCAGGAGCCTCTTTTCCTTCCCCAAACCTCCCTTTTTACCCCCAAAAAACCCCGTTATCCTCCCGCGGATCTTCCAAGGGGGCAGCCCAGGGAAGGAGGCAGGAACCGGCGGCTTCCTAAGGCAGGGATGGGGCTGTGAATCAGCATCTTTTATGCAGGAGGGGTCTTGGAGAGGTCGATTTTGAGGGGAAAAACCCCAAAACACAACAAACCACCCAGAGCCCACGTCGTTTTTGGGTCATTTTTTCTCCTTTGTTACAATAAACCAGAAAGACAAGAGTCCATTGAAACTGGAACAGTTCACAGAATGGTTCAACTTAAAACCAGGGAGGGGAAGGGGGGTCAGACCCTTCAGGGGGTTGCGGGGTCTGAGGAGGAACATTTCAGGCCCCATGTGGTGGCAACGTGAGGGTCTGACCCCACCTCGGGGGGGTTTGGTTCTGGTTCTTCTACATCAACCCCGGTTTATCTCACAGCTGAACCCCCCCCCTCGCTTGCAACATGAGATAAATTCAAACTTTTTATCTAAAAATAAACAAAACAGAGAAGTTTTCACTGCAGGAAGAGCTCGGCCTGAGGTGGGAACAAGCACTGTTGGCCAACAGAAGGAGTTTTGGTGTGAAACGACAAGATTTGGGTGTCCAGGAGGAGCAGGACACCAAAACTTGGCCTGTTGGCCCCACTGGAGAGGTTGGGGACACGTTTGGGGACATATTTAGGGAGGTGGCCAAGCTCAAAATGCAACCACGGAGCTCAAGAGGCACAGAAGAAGCGACCCCAGCACCCACCAGCACCTGGCCTGGTGCAGACATGAGGGCAGCGGGTTAATTTTGGGGGGGAAATATATATTAAAAAAAACCAACCAAAAAAAGGGTTTTGTAGGACAAGACGGTATCAAAACGTTGGAGGAACACACTAGAAGAGGGTCACCAGTCCCTTGCTGTGGTGACACCACCGGGGGGGGTTTCTGGTTGTAGCTGATGGGCATGGACGTCACGCATGGAAGTCTCTGGGGGGTGCCCTCAGTCGTTGCTCTCGGGGTCTGTCTGAGCCATGTAGGCGTCCAGCTCGGCGTCCAGGTGTCCTTTTGTCTTGGACATGTAGGCATCCAACTGGTTGTCCAGCTGCTCCTTGGTCAGGGCTGGACGTGCTGAGCCTCGGCCTCGCCCTCGGCCTCTGCCGCGGCCTCCGAAGCCCCCGCGGCCCCGCCCGGCCATGCCGCGACCTTCCGGGGAGACAAGAGGGTGGTTACATCACCCACCAGACACAGAACCAGGCTGGAGCTCCTCAAGGTGCTTCTGCTTCAGTCCTGACCCCCCTCTGAGCCATGGCCAAGAGCTACACTCTTCTACGCTCTCCCAACTCCCACCCCATCGGCTTGTGTGCCCATCCCACCCCCACCCTGTGTCCTCAGCTCCTGGGGAAGGTGCCCCAAGATCCTGCACCCCCCTGGGCCAGACTTTTGGCCAACATCACCACCTGTGACAAGCACAAGTGTGGTGAGGAGCAGCTGAGGGAGCTGATGGAGCAAAGGAGGCTCAGGGGAGACCTTCTGGCTCTGCACAAGTCCCTGAGAGGAGGTTGGAGGCAGGGGGGGTGAGATCTCTTGTCCCCAAGGGATGGGACATGAGGAACCAGCCTCAAGTTGCTCCAGGGGAGGTTGAGGTTGGACACAAGGAGTAACTTCTTCATGGCAAGGGCTGGAAGTGGTGGAGTCCCCATCCCTGGAGGGGTTTCCAAGGTGTGGAGACGTGGTGCTGAGGGCCAGGGGTTAGTGGTGCCCTGGCAGGGATGGGGGAACGGTTGGAGTCGATCATCTTAAAGGTTTCTTCAACCAAAATGACTCTAAACAAAATTTTCCCACTTCCAATTGTGAGGTTTTGGGACTCTTCAGAAACAGGGTCTTGAGGAGCCCCCACACATCAGCAGAGGGGCTAAGGAACAGCTACAGGCCAGGGCCATCCAGAGGTTTTTGGCTAACACAAGCTCTTCATCATCTCCTGAAGTGTGAGGAGACACCGGTGTCTTCCTCAACACCCTTTGCTGGTGCTCCCCAGAAGCTCTCCAGCAACACTGACACTGGCTCGTGGGCAGGAACAAGGCCTGGCAAAGTATTTCAGGGACAAAAAGCCTGAATTTAGCACCACGGTGAACATAGAGGTTTGGGGTGAGCCCAGAGGAGGCCACAGAGATGATGGGAGGGCTGGAAGCCTCTGCTGGGAGAGTTGAGCTTGTTGGGAGAGGAAAAGGCTTCAGGGAGACCTTCTTGGGGCCTTTCAGGGATTAGAAGGAAGCTGGGGAGGGACTTTTGAGCAGTTCCTGTTGGGACAGGACAAGGGGGGATGGTTGGAAAGGAAAAGAGGGAGATTTTGAGGAGCTGGAAGGAATTTTGGAGGCTGAGGGTGGGGAGAGCCTGGCCCAGGGTGCCCAGAGAGGTGGTGGAACCATCCCAGGGGAGGTTGGGCTCTGAGCAACCTGCTCTAGGTGCAGATGTCCCTGTTCCCTGAAGGGGGCTTGGATGAGATGCCCTTTAAAGGTCCATCCCCACCCAAAGCACCCTGTGACTCTGCACTTCCACCTCCTGGCCTCACAGAGGGAGAGGAACCCAACCCCCCCCCACCACCCCAAGCAGCCCCACATCACCCCCAACGTCTGATCTCACTCACCTCTGCCACCCAGTCCTCCACGGCCCATGGCCCCTCTGCCCAGGCCACCTCTTCCAGGGCCACCACGACCTCGGATGCCACCTCTCCTCAGGCCCATCCTGGGGGACAACCCTCGGCCTCCACGAAGCAAGCTCTGACCTTCAACCCGCAAGAGAAATTCAACCCAGGAATTAGTTCTCAGCAACCAGAGTCACCACCCTCAAAGAAACCCCCACGGAAGCCACCTCAGCTGGGCCACGGGACCCACCTCTGAGCGGGATCCCTCCTCTGAGCAGAGCTCTGGCTCCTCGGCCCCCTCTCATGGCTCCTCTGGGCAGGCCCCTCTGCCCCATGGCCAGTCCTCTTCCCCCCATGGCTCCACGGGCCAGGGCTCCTGCCGGGCGGCCCAGACGTGCCTGGATGTTGCTCTTCCCCAGACGTTGCTTCAAGCTCTTCTAGAAGAGAGGATTGTTAGAAGGGACAGGAGAAGGCACGAAGCAACCACAGACATGAGGGGCACGGTTGTCCCCCAGTGATTTGGGGTTTAAAAATCACCTAGAGGGTCAGCAGCTCTCTGAAGTGGGAGCTTGAAAGGAAAACCATCAAATCTGCTCTGGGAGGGATGATTTGGGAAGGTCCAACAGAGAACAAAGAGTTTTCCTGAGAGACAATGAAGTTTGTAGATGGAAAATCTTTTTTTCCACTGGTTTTAGCAGCCCAAACCAAAGGTGACACCAGATCCCTGTGGCTGCTCCATGATCCCTGCTGCTGGGACACTCAGCAAACCCCTGAGGTGGGTCCTGCTCTGCTGCACGTTGGCTTCCACATGGACTCACCCAAGAGCTCCAAACCCATCAACTTTTCCAGCTGTACCACGCCAAGAAAACTAAATTGAATAAATTTACCCTCACCAGGACAACAGCAAAACAATCATCTCAGTGGGTCTGGCTTTTGAAGTGGGTTTTTTGGCCATGTCCAGCCACCAGACTCCATCTGACAGCCAGAGCTGGTTCCTCCTGGGCCACCTGCTGCAGCTCCTGTCCTCAGATGTCTACCAGAAGCACTCAAGATGACTCAACCATCCACAAAGCAGCAGCTGAGCTACCAATTTACAGCATGATCATGCACTGGGCCCAGTCTGGTCTCCACAGAGCAGGTTCCAATGAACCCTACAAGGAGCCAAGAGGCAACAGTGGGAACCTTCACCCCTCTCAACAAGAGCTCTTGGCCCTGAGGTGACAGGAGTGGCCATAAAGGGCTGGATTTTACTACAGGTTCCAAAAGCTGCTTGGATTTATTGCTCCTCCACTTGCCCCAAGCCAGGGGATGGATGAATTGGCTCCTCTAAACTTGTAGCTGAGGTAAAATTTGGGTTTTACAGCCTCAGTTTAGGCCATCAATCGTTTTTTGGACAGCCAAAACATCTCCCTCCTTTCCCACTGGGAGAGAGGAACAAGAAAGCACCTTCCACATCCAGTTATTGGTGTGCCACTTACCACGAGGGTTTAGGACAAACTGCCCCAAAGCACCAACCCTTCAGCTCCACCAAGGAGCAGCAGCACCTCTGTCTGCTCCAGCTACTAAACAATCACATATCTGAAGCCACAGGCAGGAAAAAGGGGTTTTTACTGCAAAAAACCCCCCCAGCAGGTTTATGTGAACACTTGTGTGCTCAGAGGAGGACACAGACCATGGCACCAAGACTCCAGCACACTCTGAGCTCCACAGGAGTTTGGGGAGGTCCTTCCTGAAGTTCAGAGGACACATGGTGGGTGGGGGACCCACGGCAGGGTGAACACTCCCCAGCTCTCCTGGGCACAAGGATCAGGAAAGCTCCTGGTGATACCAAGTGAAGCACTTGGGAAAATCCCATCAGAGTTTCCAGAGCAAGCTGGAACAAGCAGAAGCAGCCCAACATCACCCAGGCTTCCTAAATCCCCCTACAAGGCCTTTCCAGGCAGTTTCACTGCAGAAGACTCTGGAAACATCCTCTGCCCAACACAAAAATCCAACAGGTTGACAAGTTAAGCCAAGATTAATCCTTCCCATTCTGCTGTGGCACCTTCAACTCTGCTACACTCCACACTTATCAAAGCCTAAACTTTCCAAACTTTCTTTTTTTTTTAAGCAGAAAATAATTCAGAGTATTGTTTGCAGAACTCTTGTTCACCACAGCAAGATCTCATTCCTCTTTATCACCCCACGAGCCCGTGGGGTGGGTTTAAATATTCCAGCTATTTGGTGAAGCAGCTCAGCTAAGAAATTTCCAGGGCTTTCTCCTCCTGCTCCAGATAAGGGATGGAATTACAGTTAACTCTTGCTGTGCCACAAGGTGCTACCCACAGATTCCATTTGGGCCATATTCAGATATTTTAAGCCCATCTCACCAGCTTTACAAACTTCCAAACCATCTATAGTTGGCTCTGGACAAAAAGCTCCCTCCTCTGTGTTACTGAGATTTGTAGGAGTGAAGTTTTACTACCTAGAGGTAGAAGCACCTAAACCAGAGCAGAGAAATCCACATCTAGCACGTCTGCCACTGACAACAGGTGATTTAAGGAACACCCCATAACCCATCACTCATCAAGAGAACACAAAACTACACCTTAAATCCACACCTGCCTTTTAGTGTCTGCCAGGAAGCACAAAACCCCCCAGGTTGTTCCTCAAAGGAGGGCACCAAGAGAGGGTGGAGCTGGGGCTGAGAGCAACCAGCCTGGGCTGGGTCTAAGGGCTGGAAAGGCCCCACAGCAGTGGGAGCTGCAGCTACACTGAGAGATGGACCACGCAGCAGATCCAGAGACCCAGAATGGGAACATCTCTCTGGAAAAATAGAGAGGAAATACAAAAAGCCAGCACAAAATAACCCCCAAGGCAAGAACGCAGAATGATTTGGGTCCAAAGGGACCTCCAGAGGTCATCTGGTCCAACCTCCCTACAATAAACAGGGACACAGAGGTCCCTTCCAGCCTAAAACATCCTAAAGCTCATCTAGTCCAACCTCCCTACGCAAATAGGGACATCTCTACCTAGGGCAGGTTGCTCAGAGCCCCATCAAGCCCGACCTTGAATGACTCCAGGGATGGGGCCTCCACCACTTCGGGCAATCAATCAATCTCATATTAAAGAACTTTTTCCTAATATCCAACCTAAATCTCCCCTTTTCTACCTTAAAACCATCACCCCATATCCCATCACTACAAACATCAAGCACTAAGTTACAAAACATCACCTCTCTGAGATAAAACCCAGGATTTTCTACAAATGCCTCCTACTTTTCTCGTTTTTAACTTCCAGGAGCATTTCTCCACCTCCACCATACCCCAAAAAAAGCTGGTGAGCAGCTCCTCACCTGTTTCAGCTTGAGGGCAGCCTGGACAGAAGGTCTGTTCTCCATCTGCTGGGCCAGTCTTCTGTTTCTGGCACTGGCCAGCTGCTGCTGCTGCTGCATGGTAGCCCGAATATTCACTGGCATCGGCTGTTTGTTCTTCAGCATGTTAGTAAAGCTTCAAGGTCGAATAAAATGGGTGTTTAAAGAAAGCTTTATTACATACATTTATTGGCATTTCATGGTTCTCAAGACTGGATCTCCAGATCCCAGGAACCTTCTAATGTAACGAGTCACACGGGGTTATGGACTCCTTGGTTTTCCACAAGCGTGCAAGAACTGGAGACTCAAGAAATGGTGCTTGGGTGGCAATTGAGAAGTGACAAAAGCTTCTGAGAAATGGCAGAAGGAAATGAGAACAAGCAAGAAGCAGAGATGATGATGATGATGGGGACAGATGGGAGAGGACGTCACAGAGGCAGGAGAGCAAAGTGGGGGCTGAGCCCAACAGGCAAACCCTTGGAGATCTGGGGAGGTCCTTGGAGAACTCAGCTTGATGGGATGTCCCAGGGGTGTGCTGGTGTCTCTGGTGCACCACAGGAATGGTGACCTGAGAAATGCCACTGCCCAGGTGTGCTCAGTTATAAAAACACAGCAAGTTCCCTCAGTGATTGCCTTGGGGTGCAAAACCTTCTGTCTTTAGGAGCTAGAGGGGAGCAGGATGTGCAGCACCATGGTGGGTCTCCTTAGCAGCAACCCATCAGCTTCCTACCATGTCCTGGGAGCTGCAGTGCTGGGTTAATGGTTGGACTTGGTCACCTTAAGGGTCTCTTCCAACCAAATTGATTCTGTGGTTCTACACAAGACTACAGATGGAAATACTCAGAGATTGAGGAGTATGGACTGACCACAATGGGATGGGTCAGTGAGGCCTCCCCATCCTGCTCCTCAGCGCTCACCTTCCTGGGGTGAGCTCCAAGCACTGCTCCAGGCTACAGTGGAGGAGGAGGAGGAGAAGGGGCTGGAGAACTTGAGGAGCAGCTGAGGGAGCTGGGGGTGTTGAGCCTGGAGCAAAGGAGGCTCAGCACAACTCCCTGTAAGGAGGCTGGAGCCAGGTAGGGTTGGATTCTTCTCCCAAGGAACAAGCAACAGGACAAGAGGAACTGAACTCAAATCATGCCAGAGAAGGTTTAGGCTGGACATGAGGAACAACAATTCCTTGCTGGGCAGGGCTGTGCCAGGCTGGGCAGGGCAGTGGTGGAGTCCCCATCCCTGGAGGGGTCTCCAAGGCTGGAGCTGTGGTGCTGAGGGCCAGGGGTCAGTGGTGCCCTGGCAGGGAAAGCTGAGCCCAGCGGGTCGATGCTCTTAAAGGTTCCTCCAACCAAAACGACTCTATGACTCACTACAGCACCTGCTAGAGCAGGAACCACACACAAACAGCTCCTTTCTCCTGGGCTCATGACACCAACAGAGCCAATCCAGCAGCAATCAGCAAGAACATGAAACACTAAGAGCAGCATCACCGTTAGCGCCGCTACGGAACCGCTGAAACATGGGGGAAAAAACAGAGGAATACTCGAGAAGAAATCAAGAAACCAAGAAAAAGAGAGGAGAGAGATGGAGATGAAGCAAAGCATTTGCCTCTTACAAGGCCCAACACGTTGTTAAGGGGCCTTTGGGCTGGTTTGAGGGTCTGCTGCACAGCCTCTTACAGGCCAGACCACAGGCCCGTGTGTCTGCCTCGGACAAAGCAGCAGCCCCGCCGCAGCCCGGGGCACATGCTACCGGAGCACCACGGCCTCGACTAGCTCAATGTAAAAACATGTGGAAGAAAAAGGGAGGGCGTGAGGTTTGTTTGGTTTTCCTCTCTTTGCTTACAACACATCCCACCATATTTACGTGCCGGGGACTTTAATTTTAACAGCTATGGCTAAATTCCTCCAACATCTTTGCCCTTTCAACCTGGCGCCCCGCGGTTGGTGCCACTTAAGACCGGGGCGCGGAGCCATGTGCTCGTTTAAGGTTGGGCAGAAACCACGTTGGGTTTGATTTGGACACTAGAAAGTGCTAATTAAGTAAAAAAAAATAAAAAAATTAAAAAATTTCTTATGAGCTGAAGCTGCTGTTGGCTTCCTCACCGCTCGTTCAGAGACATCTTGGTGGTGCTCTTTAGCACGACCTTCGGTGCTGACTGTGCAGCCATCTTCAGATCAAGAGAATCTGCAAAACACAAGAGCCTGTTTTAACAAAACACCCAAAATCTTGGGCCTATTTGACTAAATATTAAACAAATCCAGCATTCTGGGTCCTTGGGTGGCCAGAATCAAGAAGGGGGTGATTTATTAACGCAATAATAATAAGTTTTCTAGGCCAACGCCATGATGCAGCAAGTTTAATAAACCAGCAAGTTCCACTAACTCACCCTTGGTAAGAAACAGTCTTTTTAAAAGTGAAAATTTCACCACTGCCAACAGAAATGCTGCAGAAACACAATGAAGATGCCACCCAAGTGTCTCATTCAACACAGCATCTAGTGATGCTGCCACACTCCCTAAGGTTTTAGCATCAGCAAGATGGAAACCTCAGTTTGCTTTAAACAGTTACATGCCATATACTTAGCAACAAAATTCCAAGAGTCCCACAGGTTTTAACAAGGTTCTATCCTTCCCCTGCGACTGATGCCACTTGGACAGAGATACAGGGGAAGGGAGCAGCCACTTCAGCTCTTTGATAGCAGCTCCCCCCCAGTCTTCCAAGACCAGAATCTGACCGATGGAAGCAGCAAAGGGATTTAAACTCAGCTGTTGCCCAGCTTTAGAACACGGCCCAAGGCCGAATGCTTGGGGAGTGATGAATGCTCCTGAAATGTGCTAAGCTCAAACCCACTAACTATGCAGATCCACATATTTTTTAAAATAATATTCAATTTAATGCTTAGGTGACTTGCCGAAAAGCGCTCAAGATAACCTAGAACAAAACGCTTCCTTTGCAATGTTTTACCGCTCATCAGCCAGAAATTGAGCCAACAGGCTGCCGCACCCCGTATTTAACATTATAAATGTTTTTAAAAAGCACTTTTCCCTCTGAACAACGACTGCAGGGGAAGCCTCGCTCCCCTAAGCACGCCAAAGAGGGCGGGGGCAGCTCCGGCCCCACAGGCCGAAGACGGGGAAGGTGAGGCCTAGTCTGGGCCGCCGATCCAGCCCCCTCCAACCGCTGCCCTCGGAGATGAGGGGGAAAAAGCCGTCTCTACGTGCAGAAAACCCAAGCAGGGACAAACCCTGCACCCCCTCACCCCAACGGGCAAACACCGGCCCCCCTCCGGCAGCCTGAGAGGACCCCGTGGCCCCCGTCACGGAGCGTCCCCCCCTTCTCCCCGCGCTCCCCAGCCGCAGCCAACCAGCTCTTACCGAAGCAGACGGTCGCCAGGTCTCCGGTGGGGCTTGTCTGGCGGGTACCGCGGGGTTTAGGGCTGGCTCCGGCGCCCTCCGCCCGCTCCCGCCGCGCTCAGGCACCCGCGACAAAATGGCGGCGGCGCCCACAACTCACCCGCCCTCCTCCCACCGCCCGCGCCGAGCCGGCCAAAATGGCGGCGGCAGCGGCCAGGGCGCAGGCGCCCAGCTCCTATTGGGTGGGGCGGTGGTGACGCACGGCGATGACGCGCAGCCATTGGCTCGCTGGGGTGGAGTGGGCGGGGCCAGCCCGGGGGCGGGAAGGGGGAGGTGGCAGCGGCTCCGCCGCGGCCTTGGCCGGGCTCCAGCGGGGCTGGTTCTCGCGTTCTCCGCGGCCTTGGCCGGGCTCCAGCGGGGCCGGTCCCCGGTTCCCCCCCACCCCGCCGCGATCAGGAGCGGGCGGGCGCCTGAGCCCCGCGGGCAAGACCCGATCCCTCTGGGGCCTGGCCTAAGTAGGGGCGTCGAAGTCCTGAGGAGGCCTCAGGGGGCCTCCGGTCCCCCCGCGGCCTGGCCGGGCCTGGGGCCTGGTTGTCCCCGGTGCCACCGTGTGAGGCCCGTCCCGGCGGGTGAGGACCCAGAGGGTTTGGGAGCACCGGGGCCGGCCCCAAGCCCCAGCAGACGATGGCGCTGGCGGCCCTAGGCCGGGCCGGGCCTCATGGCGGGGGCTGCTGGCTGGAGGCCCGCTGGGGGAGGAGATAAGAACCGGTTCCTCCAGCCCCGTGGGGCGCGGTGTCCGCGCCCCTGGTGGGACAGACAACGAGTCCTGGCCTGTGGCTGACCCCCCCCGGACCCTCATCCCCACCGTGTTACACCCCAGTGTCCTGCACCCCCACCCCCGGGGCACCCATCCCGGCTGGGCCGTGCCCTGGGGTGGCTCGGGGGTGATTCCAGGCCCCGGGGCAGGGCGGGGAGCTGGGTGCGATGGAGGAACCAGAGCAGGGTGGAGTCGGGGATATCTCCAGGCACTCGGGGTGACCCTGGGTGGCTTTTCCCCGTGACCCCGTGGCTCGGGAGAGGGAGGGTTCCCTGCTCTCTGCAGGGGGAGGAGGGCTGGAATCCCCACCCTGGAAATAAAGGAGCTGACAAAATGCCTCTGGCTGGGTCGGTGCCTTTATTGTGGAGCTGGATCCCAGTGGGATCCCCTGGGAATGCTGGGGAGTGGAGGGTGGGCTGGGGGGGTGGCAGGAGGGGGCTCTGCCTTTTGGGGGTGCCATGGCCGGCTGCTGAGGGGTGGGGGCTGGCCCGGGTCAGGCGTTCTCCCAGAAGAAGGTGTTACAGGCCACGGTGAGGGCGGCCACCAGGACCACGTACTCCTGGAAATCCACCTCCCCATCCCCGTTCTCATCCAGGTCCTGCATGATCTTCTCCACGGCGCCCGTGTCCTTCTGGGTCTGCGGGGAAGGGGGGGATCAGGGTGAGCCGCCAGCAGCTCGCTGGGGTGGAGAGAAAGGGGGGGACCCCCCCCTGCACCCCAGTCCCTACCTCCAGGAAGCAGCCCAGCTCGCTCTGCAGCAGCTCCTTCAGCTCCTTCTTGCTCAGCTTGTACTTGTCCCCTTCTTTGCCCGAGTAGTGGTGGAAGACGTTGATGAGGGTCTCCATGGCCCCTTCCAGCTGCGACGCCATCGCTCGGGCTGTGGGGAGCCACTTACTGGGGTGTGTGGGGGGTTAGTGGGACAGCTGCCAGCCCCCCAAGACCACCAGGGGCACCCCCCAAATCGCGGCCGCCCCCTTCCCCATCCCCTCCCAGGAACCATCTCTTGTGGCCTCCGCCGAGTGCTTGGCACTGGGCACAGGTTGGCAGTGGGGTCATAGGGGGGTTTGGGGCACCCCAGGGTGCTCCTGTTGAGGGGTCCCGACCTCCTGTCCCCCCTCACGGGGCACCCCCGGCTGCTCTGTGCTCACCTGAGCTCCCGGCCGTGCGGCTGCTCCGAGTGTGCCCGGCTGGGCCAGCCGGGGATGTTAAATAAGCTCCAAGCCCCCTCCCTCCGGGAGGATCCGATACCCGGGGCTGGACAGTCGGGTTGGCACCTCCGCGGGGGCCGGGGTGCGGGGAGCCCAGGGCTGCCTGATCCCCCCCCCATGGCACCCTGATGCCCCCCATGGCACCCTGCTCACCCCACAGCACCCTCCTCACCCCATGCCAGCCTTGAGGGTGATGCTGAGGAGCATTCCCAGCCCCACCAGTGCTTACTGGGAGGCGCTGGGCAGCAGCGGGGTGGGCACCACTAATCAGAGTCGCTTTGAGGGGCACCTCAGCTGCCCCATCGTGCCACCCCAAGGCTGAGCCCAGCGGGATGCCCGGTGGGGGCTCCTGGGAGATGTGGGGTGGGCAATGATGGTTTTTAAGTGGTACCACCCTCCATGGGCAGCTCTCGGGGGGACCCCAGGCCAGGTCCCGGCTGCTCTGGCACCGCTGTGCCCGGGCTCTGACCCCGCGGCGTCACCCGCCGGCATCCCCCGTCTGTCAGCACCCAGCTGTGGGTGCTGGATCCCTCCCCACCCCCTTCTCCTTCCCCTGGTGGATGAACCGGGGGGTATCCGATGTCCTGGGCCTCGCCAGGGGAGCCAGCCGGGCCCGGGGGGGGTGCCAGCGGGGGCTATCGGGTGACTCCTGCCCGGCCCCCCGGGGCCTCTGGCTCCCCTGGACACAGAAAGAGCCTCTTGTCCAGCTCAAACCAATCCCACAACCCCAACCCCGAGGTTGCTCCAGCAACGGGCTCGGCCAAGAAACCAGATTCCCCACTTGGCATCNACCTCAGGCAGCTGAGGTGGCTGTGGAGGGGGTCCCAGATGGAAGTGGGGGTCCCACATGGGAGTGAGGGTCCAAGAGGGGTGGGAGTCCCAGGGAATTGGGGGTCCCCCATGGAGTGGGGGATCTCGGTTGGAAGTGGAGGTCCTGGGTGGAGCTGGGGATCCCAGAGGGATCTGGGGGCCCTGGATGGAAGTTGGGGGTTCCCAAACAGATTTAGGGGTCCCAGATGGAAGTTGGGGGTCCCAGGAAGATCTGGGGGCCCTGGATGGAAGTTGGGGGTTCCCAGCTGGAGTTTGGGATCCCAGAGAGATCTGGGGGCCCTGGATGGGAGTGGGGGTCCCAGATGGAGGTGGGGATCCCATATGGAAGTTGGGTGTCCCAGGAAGATCTGGGGGCCCTGGATGGAAGGGGGGGGTCCCAAATGGAAATGGGGTTCCCAGACAGATTTGGGGGTCCCAGAAGCTCCTCCCCAGCTCCCATTCTTGGTGNACCGGGGCCGATAATCCCGCCTCCCGTTCCCTCCCCGCATCCGTGGGGGCCCCCCCGCCACTGGTGTCCCCTCCAGAGATGGGTCCCCAAATCCAGACGGGCTCCATCACCCTGTTTTTGGGACCCCAGGAGCTCCCCGTGAGGCCTTTCGCAAGAGGCGGGTGGTGCTGGATTCCTCATCCCAGATTCCAGCCCTAATTTAGGGACTAATTATATCCTGCCCCGTCCCTTTCCAGCTCCAGNAGCTGGAGTTTGGGATCCCAGAGAGATCTGGGGGCCCTGGATGGGAGTGGGGGTCCCAGATGGAGGTGGGGATCCCATATGGAAGTTGGGTGTCCCAGGAAGATCTGGGGGCCCTGGATGGAAGGGGGGGGTCCCAAATGGAAATGGGGTTCCCAGACAGATTTGGGGGTCCCAGAAGCTCCTCCCCAGCTCCCATTCTTGGTGCAGGTTTGGGGGGGTTCCTGGGGCTGGTGAGCTCTGGGAGGGGACAGATCCAGAGCCTTGGGGACAGGGGGAAAGGGGGAAGGACCCCGTTGGCACTCACTGGGAGGTGTCCCCGTGGGGTTGGTGGTGCTGGTGGCCCCGTCCCCCTGTCCCCTGGTGCAGGTCGGTGGCAGGATCTGTCCTCCCCTTCCGGGAAAGCCCCGTTGGGCAGCAGCTGATGGGAAGAGGCTTAAAATAACCCAACTGCCCTCCCTGCAGCGGGCACAGAGCCTGGGCACCAGCTCCTGGGCACCATGGCTTGGGCACCATCTCCTGGCCACCATGGCCTGGGCATTGTGTCCTGGGCACCGTGTCCTGGGCACCATCTCCTGGCCACCATCTCCTGGGCATCGTGTCCTGGCCACTATGTCCTGGGCACCATCTCCTGGCCACCATGGCCTGGGCATCATGTCCTGGGCACCACGTCTTGGGCACCATGTCCTGAGCACCATCTCCTGGGCCACCATCTCCTGGCCACCACATCCTGGGCACCATCTCCTGGGCACCATGGCCTGGCCACCATGGCCTGGCCACCATAGCCTGGCCACCACGTCTTGGGCATGATGTCCTGAGCACTACGTCCTGGGCACCATCTCCTGGGCCACCATCTCCTGGCCACCATGTCCTGGGCACCATGTCCTGGGCATCATGTCCTGGGCACCACGTCTTGGGCACCATGTCCTGAGCACTATGTCCTGGGCACCATGGCCTGGCCATCATGGCCTGGCCACCACATCTTGGGCATGATGTCCTGGGCACCATCTCCTGGGCACCATCTCCTGGCCACTATCTCCTGGCCACTATGTCCTGGGCACCATGGCCTGGGCACCACGTCTTGGGCACCACGTCCTGGGCACCATCTCCTGGCCACCACGTCTTGGGCATGACGTCCTGGGCACCATCTCCTGGGCACCATCTTCTGAGCCACTGTGTCCTAGGCACCATCTCCTGAGCACCATCTTCTGGGCCACCATGTCCTGGGCCACCCTCTCCTGGCCACCACGTCTTGGGCATGACGTCCTGGGCACCATCTCCTGAGCACCATCTTCTGGGCCACCATGTCCTGGGCCACCCTCTCCTGGCCACCACGTCCTGGGCACCATCTCCTGAGCACCAGCCTGGCCGGGGTGTCCAAGAGAGCTCCCCCAGAACCCCATCTGCTCTCAGAGGGGCTCTGCCCCCCTCACCCCCCAAACCCCCCTGGGGGTCAGGGTTCCACCAGGCTCCCTGGTGGGACTGGCCAGACTGGGAGCCCCCATGGGGGGCATCGAGAGGGTGCTGGAGGGGGTTGGTCCTGGCATGTCCACACTGGCAGGTCCCCAGGACAAGCTCTTGCCCAAACTTGGGAGCAGTGAGGGACATGCCAGGAGCTTTACACACATCTTGGAACAAGTCTCAGCCCTGCGACTCCCTGTGCTCCACTTGGACCCAGCTAAACCAGTTGCTCCAGTTGCTGGTGTCGGGGCTGGGCCGATCTTGTCTCCATCCCATGGTTGGAACATGGAAGAGGTTTCTCCAGCCCTGGGGTTTGGAGCTGGGGGGGAGCTGCCCGGTGCCTGCTGGGCAGGACTGGGGGCATCCTGGTGCTGCTGGGCACCCATTTGTGCACCTGATGGGTGCTGCTGGGGACCACGGCCACGCTGGCACCCGTGGTGAGCACCCTGGTGGAGCCCAGGCGGGTTGGGGACAACCCCAGGACACGTTGGCTGATGCCACCTGCGCCCCGAGCTCCTGCTCTGTCACTTGGGGTCCCTTCGTGCTTGGCCACATCCCGACAGCACCGGGGTCCCCATGGCTGGGTCCCCACTCCCTGCCTGTGGGCACAGCCCTGAGTGGGGGTCCTGGGCTCGCCCAGAAGGTGCCACCTCTCCAGCCAACCATGACTTGACCCCATCCTGTCATCGTGGGGCTGCTGCCTCGTCCCAGCCCCGGGGATTCCAGGGCTGGGGAGTCACCCGGCTCCCGGGGCTGGTGATTCACCCCAAACCCGTCCCTGCTCCTGACTCACGTCCCCGGTTTCCCAAGAGACCATCTCAGCCCCTGACGTGGGGTTCAGCGGATGTCCCAGCCCTGTCCTGTCCCCGTCCCCCCATCGTCAGCTGGATGGGGCTGCAGGAAACCAATTCCTGCCCCGTGAGCTGGGGGGTGAGGTGGGGACTGGGGCGGGTGGGGATTGGGGTGCCCAGTGCTGGCTGGAGCCACCCCCCGTGCCCATGGGGGGGGAGGTGGGGTGAGTGCGTCAGGGCTCAGCAGAAACCAGGGTGGTGACGGTGACGTTGCAGTGGGGACCTCCCTGCTCTGGGACCTCCCTGCTCTGGGACCTCCCTGCTCTGGGTCCCCAAAGTGTCACCAACGGGGAGTTTCCAGGAGGTGCTGGGCTCCCCAGAACCCAACTTCTCACTGGGTGGGGCTGCTCCTCAGTCACACTTGGTGTCACCTTCCCATGGGGACACCAGGATGGAGCCACCGTGGTGATCGTAGAGCCAGGGGAGCAAAGGATCAGAGAATCACAGAGTCAAAGAATTATAGGATCAAAGGATTATAGAAATATAGAATCATAGAATCAAAGAATCACAGAATTATAGAATCAAAGGATTATAGAGATATAGAATCAAAGAATCATAGAATAAAAAAATTATAGAAATACAGAGTCAGAGAATCAAAGAATTATAGAACCATAGAATCAAAAACTTATAGAATCAAAGAATCATAGAATAAAAAAATTATAGAAATACAGAGTCAGAGAATCAAAGAATTATAGAACCATAGAATCAAAAACTTATAGAATCAAAGAATTATGGAAATATAGAATAATAGAATCATAAAATTATAGAATCAAAGAATTATGGAAATATAGAATCATAGAATCATAAAATTATAGAATCAAAGAATTATGGAAATATAGAATCATAGAATCATAAAATTATAGAATCAAAGAATTATGGAAATATAGAATCATAGAATCATAAAATTATAGAATCAAAGAATTATGGAAATANTTATAGAATCACAGATTCAAAGAATTATAGAATTACAGAATATATTGGGCTGGAAGGGACCTCTAAGGTTCATCTAGTCCAACCCCCCCATGGGATGAGCCCATCCCCTGATGGGGTGGCTGGAAATCAGGGACCTCCCGGCCATGCCCTGAGCAGAGATGGTCCCCAAGGTCCCACCCACCCCATGGGCACCATGTGGGGCTGGGGAGGGTGCCGGGGGGTGCCCGTGGGAATGGTGGAGCTGCCCCAGCTCCCTCCCGGCCCCGCGCCAGGGCTGGCAGGTTATAAATACAGGGTGACTAAAGGGGAGCGCTCGGGCAGGCCCAGCCCCCTCCTTCATTTGCATTCATTAATCTGCACAAAGCCCACGATTAATAGGGGTGGTGTCCGCGGGGTGGCTGAGTCACGACTCTCACTTGGTGCTGGGTCCAGAGCTGCTGCATGGTGGGTCAGGAAGGATCCAGGGATGCTGGATGGTGGGTAAGGGGAGATCCAGGGATGCTGGATCAGGCCAGGAAGGATCTAGAGCTCCTGGATCATGGGCCAGGAAGGATCCAGAGCTGCTGGATCAAGCCAGGAAGGATCCAGAGCTGCTGGATCAGGCCAGGAAGGATCCAGGGATGCTGGAACTTGGCCCAGGAAGGATCCAGAGCTGCTGGATGATGGCCCAGGAAGGATCTAGAGCTCCTGGATCATGGGCCAGGAAGGATCCAGAGCTGCTGGGTCATGGGTAAGAAGGGATCCAGAGATGCTGGAACAGACCAGGAAGGATCCAGAGATGCTGGATCAGTCCAGGAAGGATCCAGAGCTGCTGGATGGTGGCCCAGGAATGATCCAGGGATGCTGGAACTTGGTCCAGGAAGGATCCAGAGCTGCTGGATTGGGTCAGAAAGGATCCAGAGCTGCTGGATGATGGGCCAGGAAGGATCCAGAGCTGCTGGATCATGGGCCAGGAAGGATCCAGAGCTGCTGGGTCATGGGTAAGAAGGGATCCAGAGATGCTGGAACAGACCAGGAAGGATCCAGAGATGCTGGAACAGACCAGGAAGGATCCAGAGCTGCTGGATGGTGGCCCAGGAATGATCCAGGGATGCTGGAACTTGGTCCAGGAAGGATCCAGAGCTGCTGGATTGGGTCAGAAAGGATCCAGAGCTGCTGGATGATGGGCCAGGAAGGATCCAGAGCTGCTGGATCATGGGCCAGGAAGGATCCAGAGCTGCTGGGTCATGGGTAAGAAGGGATCCAGAGATGCTGGAACAGACCAGGAAGGATCCAGAGATGCTGGATCAGTCCAGGAAGGATCCAGAGCTGCTGGATGGTGGCCCAGGAATGATCCAGGGATGCTGGAACTTGGTCCAGGAAGGATCCAGAGCTGCTGGATTGGGTCAGAAAGGATCCAGAGCTGCTGGATGATGGGCCAGGAAGGATCCAGAGCTGCTGGATCATGGGCCAGGAAGGATCCAGAGCTGCTGGGTCATGGGTAAGAAGGGATCCAGAGATGCTGGAACAGACCAGGAAGGATCCAGAGATGCTGGATCAGTCCAGGAAGGATCCAGAGCTGCTGGATGGTGGCCCAGGAATGATCCAGGGATGCTGGAACTTGGTCCAGGAAGGATCCAGAGCTGCTGGATGGTGGCCCAGGAATGATCCAGGGATGCTGGAACTTGGTCCAGGAAGGATCCAGAGCTGCTGGATGATGAGTTAGAGAGGATCCACCATACTGGGACATGGTGGAACATGAGTAAAGCCCTGAGGACCACATCCCCATCTCCCCATCTTCAACACAACCCCATCCCTACACGGATGCTCTGGGGGGGATGAGTCCTACCCCACACTCCATAAAGCTCCGGGTGATGCTGAACCCCACGAGATGCTCCATCAAACCCTCCCTGCCCCTCCCCTGCCCCACGGCCCCATCCTGCTCCTCACCAGAGCATCCCCACAGCAGCAGAGCCAGAGGCCGGGGCTGGATTTGGTCCCTTGCCCAGACAGGGAGGGAGAAGGGGGGGGAACGTTTGTACGTCCGGGCGGTGTCTGTGCGTCCGTCCGGCTGCAGCAGGAAACCCAACACCAGGGAGCAAAGTGCAGGGTATAAAACCTCCCGGGGGGCCGGGAGCAGCCTCAGCTCTGCCCGCAGGACTGGGGGGTAAGTTGGGACTCGCTGCTGCTGCCTTGACACCCACCCCCCA
>VYZX01024769.1:20776-31194 GCA_013401335.1 Brachypteracias leptosomus
CATCCCTTGCTGTCCCCCCACCCCTCTCCTGCTCTCCCCCCATCCCGGCTGCCTGGGTGGCACTTGTGCCACGCTGCGCCCGATGGCAGCGATGCCACCCAAGGGCTCTTCTCCCCCTCCCCACACCCACCTGCCCCAAGAGCTGGGTCCCAGGGGATCAGTGGAGCAGCCCCAGGACCCTGCTCAGACCCTGGGCTGGGAGGGGGGATCCCCATCACCCTGACACCCCCCAGGAACTGCCCCTCTGGGGTGTCCCTCCACCCTGACCCCCCCTCTCCGCTCCTGTCCCCGCAGCCCCCGGGTGGCACCATGGCCACGGGCGAGCTGACCGAGCTGGAGTTGGCCATCGAGAAGATCGTCACCGTCTTCGTCACCCACGCGGGGAAGGAGGGCAAGAAGGGCACCCTGACCACCAGCGAGTTCAAGGAGCTGGTCCAGCTCCAGCTGCCCAACCTCATGAAGGTCAGGAGAGGGCTGGGCTGGGCTGGGGGTCTCCCCAAGCTGGGGGGATGCTGCTGGGACCCTGGGTTTGCAAGCGAGAGCGAGGAGCATCCCCTGGGCCCCAGCTGGGATGTGGTTGAGCCCCCACCTTGGTCCTCCCTGCAGGATGTCCCCTCCCTGGAGGAGAAGATGAGTGAGCTGGACGTGAACAATGACGAGGAGCTGAAGTTCCACGAGTACTGGAGGCTGATCGGGGAGCTGGCGAAGGCCATGAGGAGGGAGAAAACGGGGAAGAAGAAGTGATGGGGCCAGTGGGGGCACTGGGGTGATGAGGAGCTAATAAAAGAGCTTCCCCCGAGCCTGAGCATCGTGGTTGTTCTTACTGGGGGGCTCCCAGGCTGTGCCCGGGGACCAGCCCAGCGCTGGGTTGGGGCTCACTCGATGCTGCTGTGATGGATGAGGCCGTTCCCCCATTGCCTTTGAGCTCTCTGGGTTGGGGGGTGCCACCCTGCACCCCACAGACACCTTCCTGCCGGGTGGCAGAGATGTGGCTGGGACCCGGGGTGGGGCTCAGCAGCATCTCCCCGTGGTGGCCACGGTGGTTGCCACCTCCATGGCATCACCACCCATCCTCTCCAGGGGTTTGGGTGTCACGGAGGGGGGTGGGGGGATGTGCTGGCTCAGCACCCCAAACCCAGCTGGGAAACGGTGAAATCCTCACCGTGGGGTGACCCATCCTTGGGGTCTGGTGCTGGGTTGGCTGTTCCCACACGGTGCCAGGCCCTGCTGGATGGGGAGCCCTGGATGTGGCCGGGAAGGAGGCGTTTCCCAGCCCCACGCTGGCTCGGGGCCAGGCTCCCCAAACGAGCCGCCTTGCACCACACCAGCTCCCACTCACACCTCCCTCCGTATAAAACCCCGGCACGCCGCAGCCCGCCCAGACCCAGGAGAGCCCGTGGAGCAGGTAAGTGGCTGCTTAGGGATGGGGGGTCCCATTCTTGGGGAATTCCCCAAGGCACCCCCCTCTGCGCTCCCACGCTCGGCTCTGCCACGACTTGCAGGGACTCTCCCATCGTTGGGACGTGTCCCGGCAGCTTCTTCGCATCTCTTGGCTCCTTCCTCGCCCCGCTGCTGAAGGAAGGAGGGGGGGGGGATTGTCCCTCTACGCCGAGAGCTGAGCTTGGCTTTCTTCCTCCAAGATCCCATCGGAGAGGACAACCCCACCAGCGCTGCCACCAGGGACCTCCAGACCCCTCCAGGACCACCATGGGCCAGTGCAACTGCCGCAAGAAGCGCAAGGTCCGTGGGCGACGCGGCGGCACCGGGGACCCCGGTGGGGTGTGGGGGTGACCCTACGTGGCCCCATCCCTCGGAGCACAGCCCTGGGCAAGGGGGTGACTCGGAGCAGCCTGGCCGGGGAAGCCCCATCCTGCAGCTGGGCTCCAGTGGAGGAGTCCAGGGGCTGTTTGGGGGCTCGGTGATGCTGGGCTTGGAGCCTCTTGGAAGCTCGGGGGACCAGGGAGCTTTCTGGACCCACCTTCAGGAGCTGGGCTGGCTCCTTGTGACCTCTCCAAGGATGCAGGAGGTCTCCTGTTTGCCTCGGCTTCCAACCGGGAGGTGCCCACCCCTCACCCCTTGGTGCCTGTGGAGGATTTGGGGCGTCGAGCAGAGCTCTGAGGATTGCCGGGTCCTTCCAAACGACCATCTCCTGATGTGGTTTGAGGGGAAACCACCGATGCTGAGTCAAACCAGCAAACGCAGCTCTGGCCACCCCTCAGAGCAGCCCAGCATCCTGGCCAGGGTGGTCTCAGCCCCTCACCCAGCCGGGGATGGGGTCTTGGAGGCGGGGTGAGGGGGTCCTGCTGCCTCCAAGCCCCATCTCGTCGGGTTCCCGGGTTGTCCCGGGCACTGACTCATGGCTCCATGTGTTGCTTGTGCAAAGGAGAGGAAGAACCAGTCGGGACGGCCGCGGCGGCCCCCGCGCCGTGGGTGTAGCGCCTGGCGACGCCGGGGTGGCTGAGCCGAGCTGGCCCCGGGCAGGGAGAAGCCCGGGCAGGCAGGGACAGGGGGTGACACGTCTGCAGGGAGGGGGGTCACCTCCAGGTGGAGGGGTAGAGAGCCTGGGTGGAGCAGGTGACATCTCCAAGGTGAGGTCTGGCAGGTGTGGGATGGGTTGACACGTTGGCGTGGAGGGGTCTCATGTTGGGATGGAGTGGTTCCATGTCTGTATGGGGTGGTGGTCATCTGTATGGAGAGGTCCCACATCTGTATGGAGTGGTCCCATGTCTGTATGGAGTGGTGGTCATCTGTATGGAGTGGTCCCACATCTGTATGGAGTGGTCCCATGTCTGTATGGAGTGGTGGTCATCTGTATGGAGTGGTCCCACATCTGTATGGAGTGGTCCCATGTCTGTATGGAGCTGTCCCATGTCTGTATGGAGTGGTGCTCATCTGTATGGGGTGGTCTTGCATCTTCATGGGGGTCTCACATCTCTACAGTGAGGTCTTTCATCTGTAGAAGGGGGTCTTAAGTGTCTACAGTGAGGTCTGGTGTCCACAGGGTGGGTCTGACACCTGTATGGAGGGTTATCATGTGGATAAGGAGGTTGATGGACTTGGTGATCCCAGAGATCTTTTCCCACCTAAATGATTCTATGTGGAGAGGTTGAACATCTACAGAGAGCTCTGGCACCTCTGCTCGGGGTGTGTCTCATCTACTCAGGGGCTTGTCCACCCTGGGGATGCCCCATCCATCTACCTGGGGAGGTTTCCCACCCGTGCTCACCCTTTTTCTCCCACTCAGGACACTCAGGAGCTCACTGATGTCGAGCGAGCCATCGAGACCGTCATCAACCAGTTCCACTGCTACGCCGTGAAGGGGCAGAAGGAGTATCTGACACCCAACGAGATGCAGGAGCTGGTGGTGCAGAAGCTGCCCCACCTGGGGAAGGTGAGGATGGAGCCTGGGGATGGGTGGGGAGGGGCTGGCGTGGTCGGGGGGGGGTCCTGTGTGACCCCACAGCCCCATCACCTCCATGCTTCTTCCCTCCGCAGTGCGTGGGACCTCTGGAGGAGAAGATCGAGTGCATGGGAGACCCTAATGAAGCCAAGCTGGAGTTCGGAGAGTACTGGGACATGATGGGGGATGCAGCCAAGGGCTGCCGGAGGAAGTAGAAGGGGGTGGGGGACGGGAAGGCTCCCGAGGCCTCAGGCTCTGCACCCAGAAGCTCGAGAGGCGGCTGGTCCTGGGGGGATGTGCTCGGTTAAAACGCAGCGTTGCTCCTGCTGGGACTGGTCTCCTCCCTGAGTCCCCGGCCGGGGTGGAGGGATCCCCCCCTCCCAGCTCCATCCCTGCCCTCTCTTGGCTTCCCTTCCCTCCAGGAAACCTCCCTTCCCATCCCCAGCTCCGGCGGAGGGAGGTGGCAAGGGGGGGTTCCTGGCCCTGGCTCCGGAGCCACCTCTCTCCGTCCTTCGCTCCAGAGCCTTCCCCTCTGGGATCATCCCACCTCCAGCCCCCAAACCCCTCCGGTTGCAGGTCCCCCAGCCCCGGAGCATCTCAGCGAGAGGGACTCAGCTCTTTTCCCCCCCCAAAAACCCCTTGGACATACGGGTTCCATGCTCTGCCACCCATGGGAGCCCCTTTTCCTCCTGCATCCATCACTCCGGGGACACCCCCGTGGCCTGGGTGTGTCCCCTGCCCTTCTCTGGGGGCTGGGACTGGGGTGCCCAGTGCCCGGCCAGGTTTTGGGGGTGCTGTGCTGGGATGTGCCACCTGCATGGTGCTCCCCCACCCCGGGGTGCTGGCCCTTGGGTTCGGGGCTGGGAGGTGGCGGGTTGTTATCGTCTGGCATCACTTGCAACCAGTTTTGTATAAATTAATAAAGGAAAACACTGGAAAAAGAAAAAAAAAAACCCAAACAAAGCCCCAGCTGGGATGGAGTGACCTCGTTTGTCCTGGGGTGGGAGAGGGGAAGGAAGGGTCAGGGTGGGAGGGGGGTGCAGGGATGGTCTGAGCATCATCCGTTCACTGCTGGTGGAGAACACGAGGGTGCAAAGGATGCTGTGGGTGTGCAAGGGATGCTCCAGGTGTGCAAAGGATGCTAAGGGTGTGCAAGGGGTGCTGTGGGATACTGTAGGGGTGCAAAGGATGCTGCAAGCGTGCAAAGGATGCTACGGGCATGCAAGGGATGCTGTGGGTGTGCAAGGGATGCTGCAAGTGTTCAAGGGATGCTGTGGGATGTTGTGGGATGCTATGGGCATGCAAGGGATGCTGCAGGTGTGCAGAGGATGCTATGGATGTGCAAGAGAGGCTGCAAGAGTGCAAGGGATGCTGCAGGTGTGCAAGGGATGCTGTGGGGTGCTATGGGCGTGCAAAGGATGCTGCAAATGTGCAGAGGGTGCTGCAAGTGTGCAAAGGATGCTGCAGGAGTGCAAAGGATGCTGCAGGTGTGCAAGGGATGCTGTGGGTGTGCAAGAGATGCTGCAAGTGTGCAAGGGATGCTGCAGGTGTGCAAGGGATGCTGTGGGGAGCTATGGGTGTGCAAAGGATGCTGCAAATGTGCAGAGGGTGCTGCAAGTGTGCAAAGGATGCTGCAGGAGTGCAAAGGATGCTGCAGGTGTGCAAGGGATGCTATGGGGTGCTGTGGGTGTGCGAGGGATGCCGCAAGCATGCAGAGGGTGCTGCAAGTGTGCAAGGGATGCTGTGGGATGTTGTGGGATGCTATGGGCATGCAAGGGATGCTGCAGGTGTGCACGATGCTGTGGGTGTGCAAGGGATGCTGCATGGTGGGTGTTTGTGGGCATGGTGGGTGTGCACAGTGCCCTGGGTGTGCGTGGCACCAAGGGTGGGCATGGGGCCGTGCCCAGTTTCCAGTGGTCCCCATTGCCAGGACCCCCCAGGCAGAGCCAGGGACATGTCCCCAGACCAGGCACCCCAAAAGCTTTGGGGCTGCAGCCCCGTGATGGGCAGGAGGCAGCTCAGAGGAGACCCTGAAATCCCAACCCTGGAAAGACCCGAGGCCACCAGCAAGATCCCACCAGCGCCGGGAGAACGTGGGATTTCTGAGTAATTACAGCAAATTAGGAAGCAGTAAATGCCACCAAGTGGTGGCTGACTGGTGTGGAGCAATTAGCTCCGTGCTTGCAGCATGGAGAAATGGGCTTGAGGTGGGGCAGGACCCCCCTGAGCCACCTCGTCCCACCTTGTGGAGGGGTGAAAACCCAAAGCAACCCCAAAGCAAAGCTGGGAGAGGTGATGAAACCCGGGTGGAAGGTCCTCCCCGGCCAGTGGCTCGGCCACAAGCCACCCTCCTGTCTCCTCTCACCTTGGGGAGGATTTCACAACGAGAATGACTATTTATTGTTCCTTGCCTTGGAAATAAATAGATGGAAATTAAGCCGAAAGGTGTGGCCTGCATTTAATGAGAGGCAGGAAATGTGTCAAGGTGGTTGGGGTGATGGGATGGGGAAAAAGGGGGAGCCGGAGCTCCTGGGTCCTCTGCTGGGAACGTGGGGACTCCTGGGTCCTGTTTCTGGTTTGGTGACTGTCGGGAGGGCGACAATTCCTGCACCATGAGCCAGCCCTGATAAGTGGCTGGTGGAGCTGGGAAGGTCTTGGAGGTGGTAGGAACAGCTCATGAGCCCATCCAGGGGTGGTGGGGGCCTCTTGGTGAGTCAGTGGTGACCACACGGGTGCAATAGGTGGTGGAGATAGATCGTGGTTGGACTCGATGATCTTCTAGGTCCTTTCCAATTCTGGGAACACCCATAGGATGGTGGATGTTGTGTGCAGGAGCGATGGCTCCAGGAGAACCCAACGTGATGGTCACCAAGACCAATAGGATGGTGGATGTTGTGTGCAGGAGTGATGGCTCTGGGGGACCCAATATGATGGCCACCAAGACCCATAGGATGGTGGATGTTGTGTGCAGGAGTGATGGCTCTGGGGAACCCAACATGATGGCCACCAAGACCCATAGGATGGTGGCTGCTGTGTGCAGGAGTGATGCCTCTGGGGAACCCAATATGATGGCCACCAAGACCCATAGGATGGTGGATGTTGTGTGCAGGAGTGATGGCTCTGGGGGACCCAACATGATGGCCACCAAGACCCATAGGATGGTGGATGTTGTGTGCAGGAGTGATGGCTCTGGGGGACCCAATATGATGGCCACCAAGACCCATAGGATGGTGGATGTTGTGTGCAGGAGTGATGGCTCTGGGGAACCCAACATGATGGCCACCAAGACCCATAGGATGGTGGCTGCTGTGTGCAGGAGTGATGCCTCTGGGGAACCCAATATGATGGCCACCAAGACCCATAGGACGGTGGCTGTTGTGTGCAGGAGTGATGGCTCTGGAGGACCCAACATGATGGTCACCAAGACCCATAGGATGGTGGCTGTTGTGTGTAGGAGGGATGGCTCCAGGAGAACCAAACGTGATGGTCACGTTGACCATCATGACCATCATGACCAACATGATGGTCACCAAGACCCATAGGATGGTGGATGTTGTGTGTAGGAGTGATGGCTCCAGGAGAACCCAACGTGATGGTCACGTTGACCATATGCTGGGGGTCTTTTGGGGGGTCCCCAACCGCCTCCCCCAAGACTTGGGTTCAATGTCCCATGGGGCTGAGCTAGTCCATGAGAAGCCAATCCCCTCCACACCATAGAACCACAGAACCTTCAGACATGGAGCTGATGGGGACCAGGGGAGGGTTTCACCTCATCAGGGTCCTCCAAATGGCTGGGAACTCTCTTGTGATGGCTTTGGATGGGACGTGGCTGCTCCGGGCACACGCCCTGGATGCCTTGTAAAAATAAGGGCCTGGATGTGGTTGTGACACCTGCCAGGGCTGAGGAGAAGCAATGAAGGGCCGTGATTCAGAGGTGAGCTGTTCACCCGCAGGCTCGGGGAGGGATTCCCACCCTCCTGGGCTGTTGCATCAACCCCAGAACGGGTTTGCTTCCTCCCCAACCGAGATTAGGAAGAAGCCACCAGGGAGCTGGGGTGACACACGTCGTGTTTTCCGGGATGGGAGGCACAGAGGTCCCTGGGAGGCTCCTGCCTCCGACATCTCACCTCCTGCTTTGCATCCTTGGAGATGGAGCTCCCAATCAGGCCCCGTATCTCATCTGGGCATCCCGTCGCCGCCCCGGTGCTCTGGGAGAGGTGCAGGGCTGCAATTTGCTGCCACAATTAATTAGGGATGGGATTTTAGAAGCTCAGCTCCCAGCTGAGAAGAGCTGTGGCTGGCCCAGTCCTTCCAGAGGTGGCTGAGAGCTGGACCTGGTCTTGTTGGACCTGCTGCTTGTGCTTCGTGGTCCTCCTTAGACCCACCGCTGGAGCTTCCAGGTCCTTGGAGACCCACTCAGCTCATTTTGCCCTTGGGAAGGAGTGAGTTTGGTTCAAAGAAATGATATTGGTTCAAAGAAATGATATTGGTTCAAAGAAATGATATTGGTTCAAAGAAACGATATTGGTTCAAAGAAATGATATTTCCCCCCCCAAATTTTGCTGGGCAGCTCCAGTGCCAGGCTGGACCCACCTGGCTGGTCCTGCTGGTGGTGGGTGCAGGGGGTGGTTTGGAGCAGGGGGGGTGGTGGGATGGGGGGAGGGATGGAGGAGGTGGTGATGTGTTGGCAAACCCTGGTACCAGGCTGGAGTTGCACCATGGCTGGTAAACCAGTGCTGCTGGGAGCCCACCACCCCTTCCAGATGCTGGGGGTCTTTTGGGGGGTCCCCAACCGCCTCCCCCCCCCCCACAACCCATCCAGGCACTGAACAGACGCTGGGGACCTTTTAGGGTGTCCCAAATCCCCTCCCACCACCCCACAACCCCATCCAGGCACTGAGCAGACACTGGGGGTCTTTTAGGGTGTCCCCAAAAGCTGCCACCACCCCACAACCCCATCCAGGCACTGAGCAGACACTGGGGGTCTTTTGGGGTGTCCTCAACCACCTCCCACCACCCCACAACCCCATCCAGGCACCAAACAGACACTGGGGGTCTTTTAGGGTGTCCCAAATCACCTCCCACCACCCCACAACCCATCCAGGCACTGAACAGACGCTGGGGACCTTTTAGGGGGTCCCCAATCACGTCCCCACATCCCACAGNCCCCACCCCCCAGCCCCATGCAGGCACCGAGCAAGCCCCGGGAGGAGGAGGAGGAGGAGGAGGAGGCTGGATCCCTGCTCGTCCCGACCCGTCCGGGTGTTGCAATCCCAAGGAGCCATTTCCCAGGTGAGCCCCAGCCTGGGAACGCCCCGGGAACGTCAGGGAGAGGGTGGGGACCCCTTTAAAAGCCCGTCCGGGCCCCGTGCGATGGGTGCAAGGTGAGGTGAGAGCAACGTCACCGGCTCCTGTCGCCAACCCGCTGCCAGACGGACCCAGCAGGACCCACGGACACAACCAGGTGAGGCCCTGGCAGCCAGTGGGGACCTTTTGGGGTGCTGGGTTAACTGGCAGCAGCATTAGGATGTGCCGGGGCAGGTTGGGTGCTGGAAATGCCCTGAGCAGGGCTGGGGTGGGGGGGGGATATGGGGAGCTGGGAGGTCCAGCAGCACCCATGGGTCTCCAGAGCCCGTGGAGAGCCTGGGACAGGGGGTTCCAGTGGGGTCTGAGCCCTACAAAGGGGCATCTCCCCCCCCCTGCAATGCTGGGATCATGGGCAGGGAGCTCCGGGGCTGTGCCCGGCTGCAGGTCCCGGCTCTGGGCGCTGGTGGAAGCTCTTGGGGAGAGAAGATGGGGATGGAGGTGGCAGGAGGGGAGCAGCCGGTGAGCCCCATCCTGCCTGCCCAACACCCGGGTGGTGATGTCCCCATGTCCTGGGCTGGCCCTGGGGACACATGGTGGGGGTGAGGTGCAGGTGATGGTGGGATCGAGGTGCAGGTGATGGTGGGACCATACCCACCGAGATGCCGTGGATGGGCTGGTGCCACCAGTCAGAAGCAGCCCCGAGGCCCCGAGGATGGGCTGGTGAAGGTGGTGGGGGGCTGGTGGAGGTGGTGGGGGGCTGGTGACACTGATGTGGTGGGTGCAGAGCAGTGGGTGATCTGCTGGGTGCTGCTAATTGCATTTTGTTGGCGATTCCTGGGTTGGGATGAGGAGGGGCTGGAGCTGGAGGTCTCTGGGCTCTGCAGCTCCAAGCCAGACCCTGCCAGGGGCTGTTTGGAAGCCCCCTTGATACCCAGAACCCAGGGACAGCCCCTGACCTTGGGGACTGGGGCACAGTGATGGCTCCCACGGGGATAAGGCTGGTTTGGGAGGACACCAGCATGAGCCTCACGTCTCGTCACCACCCCGATGTTCCAACATCCTCGGGGTGAGGCTGGACTGGGGAGGATTGATGCAAAGAGGGGACATGAGCCAAGCTGGGGGCACTGGGCAGGTCCTGCCTGCTCCTGGGGGTCCCAGACCCCCTCCTGGGTGACGTCCCCAGAGCTGGGCCACCTTTCTGGGCTTCCTCCAAGACCCGTGTGCGGGTGATGGTCACCATTGCATCCCAGACTGGTGTAACCAGTAAGGACTGGGAGCAGCACCCCCCCAGCTCGTTCTGCTCCCCACCAGCCAAGGGAAGGAGCCAGGGCCAGACAAGGTGACGCAGTTTCCGACCCTGCCTCCTGCATCCTGACCGGGACGTGGACCCCGTGACCGGGACCATCCTGTTGGGTCCATCCATAGGAAGGAGCTTCCTGGCTTGGGGCAGCCTCGGGGGCGCCGAGAGAGAAAAGGGGGGACCCCACACCCAGCGAGCAGGATCGGACCCTGGGGTACGGGGGACGGGCTCATGGAAGGGGGGTTTGGGCAGGTCCAGACCTGCCCTGCTGGGGTGTTCCCGGAGCTGTGAAGCAAGAGGAGGGTTGACTGGTAATTCCTGCCCCATTCCTCCCTAATGAGCCCTGGGAAGCGGCGGCCCCGGAGCCCCAGTGCCATAATTGCCACCCCGGCCCACGCGTGGGGGTGGCTG
>VYZX01024769.1:33391-44483 GCA_013401335.1 Brachypteracias leptosomus
ATGATTCCATGATTCTATAATTCTATGATTCCATAATTCCGTGATTCCATGATTCCGTGATTCTATGACTCTATAATCCCATGATTCTATAATTCCATCATTCCATGATTCTATGATTCCATGATTCTATGATTCCATAATTCCATGATTCTATGATTCCATCATTCCATGATCCCATGATTCTATAATTCCATCATTCCATGATTCCATCATTCCATGATTCTATGATTCCATGACTCTATAATTCTATGATTCCATAATTCCATGATTCTATGATTCCATCATTCCATGATTCTATGATTCTATGATCCCATGATTCTATAATTCCATAATTCCATGATTCCATCATTCCATGATTCTATGATTCCATGATTCTATAATTCCATAATTCCATCATTCCATCATTCCATGATTCTATAATTCTATGATTCCATAATTCCATGATCCCATGATTCTATAATTCCATAATTCAATGATTCTATAATTCTATAATTCCATAATTCCATGATTCTATGATTCCATAATTCCACAATTCCACAACTCCATGATTCCACGCCTGATTCTCTGGACCTCTGCCGGCACCACGACCTTTGCCAACACTCCACCACCCCTTGCCCTCCAAGACGGACACATGGAGGGTCCCACAACCCCCATCCCTGACCCCTCCATGCCTGCAGGTGACCTCGGGCAGGGATGGCAGAGTGCACGGAGCTGGAATGGGCCGTCCAGGTGCTGGTGAACAACTTTGACAAGTACTCGAGCCGCCGGTGCTGCTGCAAGAAGCCGCGGCGCATCAGCAAGAAGGAGTTCCGCAAGATGCTGAGCTGTGAGCTCAACCACATGCTGACGGTGAGCAGGGGGCTCGTGGGGCTGGGGGAGCAGCTCCTCGGCCTTCCTGGGGTCCCCCCAACTCTGCTCACCCCGGGGTGAGCAGCTCTTCCCTCTTGAGAGGCCAAGGGAGGGCTATGAGGATGATGGTCAGCAGGGGAGGGAGGGGGTTCTCCACCATGGTGAGACCCCACCTGGAGCTCTGTGGCCAGTTCTGGAGCCCCCAGCACAAGGAAGATCTGGAGGTGTCCAGAGAAGGGCCACGAGGATGGTCAGAGGCTGGAGCACCCAGGAGAGACTGAGAGAGTTGGGGTTGTTGAGGCTGGAGAAGAGAAGGCTCCCAGGGGACCTTCTTGTGACCTTAAGGGGGCCTACGAGAAAGCTGAGGAGGGACTTTTGAGGCTGTGGGGCAGTGGTAGGACTGGGGGGAATGGGTTCAAAGTAGAGGTGGGGAGATTGAGATGAGAGGTTAGGAAGAAGTTGTTGGCCAGGAGGGTGGGGAGACACTGGCCCAGGTTGGCCAAAGAGATGGGGGAAGCCCCATCCCTGGAGATGTTCAAGGTTGGCTGGGGCTGTGAGCAACTGATGTAGTGGGAGGTGTCCCTGCCATGGCAAGGGGGTTGGGACTGGGTGATCTTTGAGGTCCCTTCCAACCCTGACAATTCTATGATTCTATGAAGGGCCTTGGGAGGAGATGCTGAGAGATTTGGGGCTTTTTAGTGTGGAGAGGAGAAGACTGAGGGGGGATCTGATTAATGTGTGTAAATATATGAGGAATGGGTGGTAAGAAGAAAGGGAAAACCTTTTTTCTCTTGTGGGACAATGGATGCAAGTAGAGCACAGGGGGTTCCACCTCAACGTGAGGAAGAACTTTAAGGGTGACAGAGCCTGGAACAGGCTCCCCAAAAGGGTTGTGGAGGCTTCTCTGGAGACCTTCAAGCCCCATCTGGATGAGTTCCTGTGTGACCTGCTCTAGATTCTACGGTCCTGCTCTAGCAGGAGGGTTGGACTCGATCTCCAGAGGTCTCTTCCAACCCCTGACACTCTGATCCTCCCTCCCCAGGACACTGGGAACCGTCGGGCGGCCGACAAGCTCATCTGTGACCTGGATGAGAACAAGGACGGGCGCATCAGCTTCGAGGAGTACTGGACCTTGATAGGGGGCATCGCCAGCCCCATCGCCCAGATCATCCGCCAGCAGGAGCAGAGCATCAAGTTCACCAAGTAGCCGGACACCCCCGGACCCTCCCCGGGCTCAGCCCCCTCCCCAGGCTCAGCCCCTGCTTCTCCACAGCCCCCTCCTTGCTTCTCGCCCCTCCTGCTGCCCACCCTCCCCCAGCTCACCCTGGGCACCCCGGGGGTGATTGGGGTGGGGAGACCCTGTGGGTGGGGGGTGCGAGGCCATCAGAACCTTGGGGGGCTCCTCCTTGCCCCACATCACCCATCCCCAACCCCATCCTCTGCCTCCAGCCCCGTCCTTGCTGGGCCAGAAGCAAAGGGAGATGTTTCCCCTCATCGAGGACACGAATTCTGGCTGTTCTCAGAGCCCCCCCTGGCAGAACCCCCACCACGGCCGGGACCCCCTCTCCCCTTGGAGATGCCCTTCAAGGTTGGGGGGGTCTCCTTGGGGAAAGGTGCCTCTCCCCCCCTGTCCCAGCTGGTGAAGGGTCTGCCCTGGTCCTTTGGGCAGCTCGGTCCCACCCGGGCCACCCCTCTGGTTATTTATTGCAGCAATAAAGTTTGGAGGAGCAGCGGGTGCTGCTGAGGTTCTACCTTCCTGGGGCTGCCCCAAGGGGATGTGGGGGGGGCTGAGGGAGGGGGTCTGCCCCATGCCCTGTCACCCACAAAGTCACGACACACCCTGAGCTGGAGATGGAGCCTGTCCCAGCCCTCTGAGCTCCCTGGAGCTGGTCCAACCACCACGAGGTGTCAGCAGACACCGTGGCCTCCCAGCACCCCAGCACTGCCTGGGGCACAGGGGTGCAGATGCTGCTGCCCCACATCCCGAGGGACCCCCTCCCCATCACCCCATGACCACCCTGGGGGGGGACCCCAGCCCCTCATCCCACCCCTAGGGAGTTTTGGGGGGGGGTGTCCCCAATTCCCACGCTGTGTCCCCCACTCGGGGTGGGGCTGGGGTAGGTCTTGGTGGTCCCACGAGTGCCAGGACCCCCCGGAGGAGCTCGGCAAGGATCGAGCCCAGCCCAGCTCATGGCGCCCGGTGCCGCCCACGGTGCTGGCGGGGAGCCCAAACCAGCAGCCCCAGTGCCTGCTGGGGATTTTCCACTGGGAAAGGGCTTGGCCCCGGGCCTGGAATCATGGAGGTGTCCCCCCGAGACCCCCATGGCATGGTGGGGGTGGCCGCACCTTGAGGCTTGGACCCCCACCCCCTTCCAGCCACCCCCATCACTGCCCCCGATGCTTTTCTCCCGGCTGTAGGAGCATCGCTGGGTCCTGCCTGTCCCCCTGCCCATGGAGCCCACCTTGCCCTGCAGCACTGGGAGGGCTGGGGAGGGGGTCCTGGGCAAGCTGGGGGTGCCCCGGTGGGGGTACGGTGCAGGTGGGCAGGGCTGGGGCTGAGTCAGGGTGGAGGAATCCCGGGGCCAGGGCAGGGCTGGTGATTCACCCGCTGCTCATGGGGCGATGGGGCTTGGCCGGGTGCTGTGCCCGGCTGCTCGCACGGCATCCAGGGCAGGATCTCAGGATCTGTCCAGAGGGAACCCTCAGGAGGAGGGGCAACCACCCCCCAGCATCTCATTTCTAGCTGTGGATCGGCTGTGGTGCATCCCAGTGAGCTGGTGGGATGCTCAGGATCTCTCCAGAAGGAACCCTCAGCCCCCAGCATCTCATTTCTAGTTGCAGATCAGCTACGATGCACCCCAGCAATCTGGTGGGATCTGGGGGACCCCTCAAGATCTCTCCAGAAGGAACCCTCAGCCCCCAACATCTCATTTCTAGCTGCAGATCAGCTACGATGCACCCCAGTGAGCTGGTGGGATCTGGGGGACCCCTCAAGATCTCTCCAGAAGGAACCCTCAGCCCCAACATCTCATTTCTAGCTGCAGATCAGCTGTGGTGCATCCCAGTGAGCTGGTGGGATTGGGGGGGGACTCTCAGGGTCTCTCCAGAAGGAAACCTCAGGGTGAGGGGCAACCACCCCTCAACATCTCATTTCTAGCTGCAGATCAGCTACGATGCACCCCAGTGAGCTGTGGGATCTGGGGGACCCCTCAAGATCTCTCCAGAAGGAACCCTCAGCCCCCACATCTCATTTCTAGCTGCAGATGGGCTGTGATGCATCCCAGTGAGCTGGTGGGATGCTCAGGATCTCTCCAGAAGGAACCCTCAGCCCCTAAAGTCTCATGGGCTGGTGGGATGTGGGGGGGGGACTCTCAGGGTCTCTCCAGAAGCAAATCTCATGGTGAGGAGCAACCACCCCCCAGCATCTCATTTCTAGCTGCAGATGGGCTGTGATGCACCCCAGTGATCTGGTGGGATCTGGGGGACCCCTCAAGATCTCTCTGAAGGAACCCTCAGCCCCAACATCTCATTCCTAGCTGTGGATCAGCTGTGGTGCATCCCAGTGAGCTGGTGGGATCTGGGGGGGACCCTCAAGATCTCTCCAGAAGCAAATCTCAGGGTAAGAAGCAACCAAGCAACCCCCAACTTCTCATTTCTAGCAGCAAACCCTCTGTGGTGCCAGGAAACCACTCAGGATGTCCCCCCCTCGTGCCCGTTTCCCCTTCCACCAGTGCCAGGGGACAAGTCCCAGTTGAGCAAGGCTGAGCTGCCCAGCTTCATGGTGGGGACACCCAGGACCAAGCCCCACCAGCATCCTCCCAGTGCTTGGGAAGATGTGGGGTCAGGGAAGGGCTTGGTCCTTCCTTGAATAGGTTCCTCCATCTGCTGGAACCACCCGTGGTGGTTGATGCCCCCCCGTTGCTGGTGTCCTGGACCCTGCTGAGGCTCTGGAACTGGATGAGTGCAAGTTCTGGGTGCTGCTGAAGGACCTGGAGGACAAGGACAACATGATGGCCTTCAAGAAGTGCGTGGTCCTCCTGGGCTTCCTCAGTGTGCTCTGCAATGGCTTCTCTGCTAAGGACTTGAATAAAACTGCTGCCACCTCCTCAGCCCCACTGTTCACTTGTTTTGGGGTCACCAGGCTGGGGGTGATTGGGACTGTCTGTCCTGGGGAGACCAGGGCCACCCAGAAAGTGGGTGGTGTGGAGGACAGAGATGTCCCAGCCCTCTGATCATCTTTTGTAGGTCTCCTGTTGGAGCAGATCCAGAGGAGGGCTGAGGAGATGGTCAGGGGGCTGGAGCACCTCTCCTATGAGGCCAGGCTGAGAGAGTTGGGGTTGTGCAGCCTGGAGAGGAGAAGGCTCCAGGGAGACCTTCTTGGGGCCTCCCAGTATCTGAAGGGGCTACAAGAAGACTGGGGAGGAACTTCTTACAAAGGGCTGGAGTGATGGGATGAGGGTGATGGGTTCCAACTGGAAGAGGGGAGATTTAGATTGGAAATGAGGAGGGAATTCTTCACTCTGAGGGTGGGGAGACCCTGGCCCAGGTTGCCCAGGGGGGTTGTGGATGCTCCATCTCTGGAGGATGAGGTTGGATGAGGTCCTGGTGGCCTGGTCTAGTGGGAGGTGTCCCTGCCATGGCAGGGGGGGTGGAACGAGATGATCTTTGAGGTCCAACCCATCCTATGATGCTGATAGTCCAGGGGGAACTGAACCTGCTGACCAGGGAGCCCCGAAGGCATCTCCCAACCCTTCCCACTCCCTGCGCCCACCCCTTGCCCCCCACCAGCCTCCCCAGCGAGGTCCAGCAGCTCCTCCAGTAGCACCCAAACCCACCCACCCACCTAACGAGATCTCACAGCTCGTTAGGCAAAAATGGGGCGCGGGCGAAACCGCCCCCGTGGAGCTGCTGGGAAAGCCCTTGGGCGAGGGGGCTGCAGGGGGGGCAGGGGCCACCTCACCCGGGCTATAAATGCCCCTGGAGCCCAGGCTGCAGCACCTGCTCCTCCTGCTGCCTCACCTCATCCATCTGGTGAGTCTCTGCTCCTCTTCCTCACGCCCGTGGTGGAGCTCCGCTCCTCACCCGCCCTTCTCCCTGCTCCTCAAGAGGTGGGAGATGCCCCATGGGAAGGGGAGAGGGGATAGACCCCCACTGACCCCATCCTGGGGGGGACAGACCCCTCGTGGTCACCCCTGACTTCATCCCTGCTGCTCTGCAGGAACACAAGAGGCTGGTGATGACGTGTCCCCTGGAGCAGGCGCTGGCCGTGATGGTCACCACCTTCCACAAGTACTCGGGGAAGGAAGGGGACAAGTACAAGCTGAGCAAGGCCGAGCTCAAGGAGCTGCTCAACAAGGAGCTGCCCATCTTTGGGAGCGTAAGTGGCCACGGGGACGTGTCCCTTTGGACCATCGGAGGTGCCCACGGGTGGGTGGGTTGGAGGTGCTGTAGGACAGGAGCAAACCAGCCTTAGGTCTTTCCATATGGCGTGGTCCAAAGCAGGGTGAGCTGAGGGGGTCTCTGGGCTTGATAGAAGCTGGTTGAGCACTAGGACGGGGGTGATGGAGTCACCATCCCTGGAGGGGTTCAACAAACGAGTAGATGTGGAGCTTGGGACGTGGTCTTGGGGTTGGGGAGATGTTGGGATGAAGGTTGGGCTTGATGAGCCTAGAGGGTCCTTTCCAACCTAAATGATTCTATGGTCTAGGGGTCGGGGAGATGTTGGGATGAAGGTTGGACGTGATGACCCTAGAGGTCTTGTCCAACCTCAACGATTCATGGACAAGACCTCTAGGATCATCAAGCCCAACCTTCATCCCAACATCTCCTTGACCATGCCCTGAAGTGGAGGTTTCCCCAAAGCCTGATGGATTCAGCCCTCGTGTGACACATGCTGGGACCTCGAGCTCCAGGGCAAACCCTGGGGAGATGGAGGAGACCTGATCTGGAGCATGCTCAGACCCAGAGGGGACTTGTCTTCCTCATCCCCACAGAAATATTTTGGTTGGCAGAGAAACTCACGCTCTGATTTTGATTTTTTAGAGTATTTTTAACCCCTACTTCCCCTCCGGGGCTTGTGGTTTGAACTGGGAGGGGGGATGAGGGAGGAGAAATCTTTCAGTTGAAGCTTTTCGTGACTCAGAAGCTGTTTGCTGTAGCTCTGCCAACACCACCAGCTGCCCTTCCAAAGGCCACCTCCTTCCAAAGGCCAGGAGAAAACCCTCCTCCAAGGCTGGGGGAGGGAAGCTCAGGGTTTTTTCCACCCGTCCTTGCTCAACCACCCACCCCAAACCTGCTCCTTTGTCCCCCTTCCCAGAAACAAATGGACGAGGTGGAGTTCAAGAGGCTCATGAACGACCTGGACCACAACAAGGACAGCGAGGTGGACTTTAAGGAGTACGTCTGCTTCCTGGCCTGCATCACCATGGGCTTCAACGAGTTCTTCAAGGATGGGCCATCCAAGCAGCCCCGCAAGAAGTGACCCCCCCCATGCTCACAGCATCACCATGAGGCTCTCAATAAAGCTTCTCCCAAGCCTTGGTGTCCACCAATGAGGTTCTTTGCTCTATGGGTTAACGGGTGGCTGGTGACTCAGGGCTTCCTCCAGCTCTGTGGGATTTTCCATGGGGGTGACTCAGCCCCAGGAGGTATTTTTTGGCAAAGCTTGAGCAGAAAGGCTCAGAGATGCCTCCCAGCAACGTGCTTGGACAGCCCCACCCCACCCCACCCCTCCTTGGAGGCTTGGGGAGAGGTTCAGCGCACGGTGAGGGATAGGAGGAGGGGCAATGGCTTTAAAGGAGATTTAGGTTGGACATCAGGAAGAAATTCTTTACTCTGAGGGTGGTGGGACACTGGAATAGGTTGGCCAGAGAGGTGGTGGAGGCCCCATCCCTGGAGATGGTCAAGGTCAGGCTTGATGGAGCTCTGAGCAGCTTGATCTAGGTAGAGATGTCCCTGTTGGGGGTTGGATGAGATGACCTTGGGAGGTCCCTCCCCACCTAAACCTTTCTATGAAAACAGAACTTCCCTGTGCCCACCTCAGCTGCTGGGTTGGCACGAGATGCTCTGGGGAAGAGAAACCTGGTCTGGAGGAACCAGCCAGCAAGAGGCAAAGCCCATGGGAAACACAAGGACCAGAGCGTGTCCCCAGTTCCCAGAAGCTGGAGGAGACCCTTGGGGGGATCATTGGGATGTGGGTGAGCCCACGCTGGTGGTCTGCTCTGGAGAAGGTCAACCTGAGCCCTCCAGGTTCACCACAGAGCAGACAAGCAGCAGTTTCCTGGACACGTCAGCCTGTGACACCACCTGGGCTTTGTCCCCCCCCTCCACCTCCCTGCAGCTACAGCAGCTCCTGGCAAGCCTGGGCTGGTCTGCAGAAGGTGCTGCAGCTGCTCTCCAGAGGCCCTCAAACCCCAGAGGCACCTCCCCAGCTTCAAGAAGATCATACAAAGCCTTTGTGTCATTGCATGGCAGAGCAGATCCCTGCCAGAACCTGTCCCCCAGCCCCCAAGTCCTCCCTGATCCACCCCAAGTCCTTCAGAAGCTTCAAACTTTGTGCTCTGCTCCTTCCCAGGGGCTTTATAAAGAGCTCCAGGAGCTTCTGCCCCCCTCCCAGTAACTGACACCAGTTTGCACTTGCTGATGGGAAGAGGAGGTCCAGGCTTGGGGGTTTCTTTGGCCAAAATGGTCCTCGAAGGACCCCCCAACCTGAGGAGATGCTGTGTGAGGTTCCTCACCCTGCTGGGCACCAGAAATGGGGCTTCCCCTCCTGCTCTCCCCACCCTGGTCCCACAGCAGCCACTGCCTTAGTCCCAAGGGGCTTGGGGACACTTGGGGTGTCTGTCCCTGGGGTGAAGGGTCTCACCTCCCCAAGGCAGGGGGGGGGGTCACAAGCTGCCAGCCCCTGGCTCTGCCCCCACAGCCCCAACACGTGCGTGGGACACGCAGACACCAAAATAGAGCTGGGTTACACAACGGGGCCTCGTGACGCAGCTCCGGGACAGAAAACACTTGGAATTGAGTTAAAAACAGCAAAAAAACCCCCAGCACGACACCACAACCCCCCCCATGGCTCCAAACACCCCTGGGGATGCTGCCAAGACCCTCCCACCCTGCACCACCCAGGTGCCCATCGCTGCTTCTCCTCCATCCCTGGGGGTTCTCCTCCATCCCTGGGGGTTCTCCTCCACCCCTTGGCCCCCAGACTCATTTTTCCTCGTTCTAACCCAAACCAACCCCCCCCTCGGCAGCTCAGGAGGGTGGTTGGGGAGGGCCAGGGCTGCTCCCAGGGTTTCCTCTCCTTTTTTGCCAGCCAATGTCCGGGCAGGCTCTGGAGCAGCGTTGGTGCCTCCGCATCGTCATGGAGGGAGGTGTCCCAGGCGGGGTTATAAATCCCGGGGCCCTTCCCTGGCTCTCCTCCCACCCTTCCCGTCCTCCGTCGTTGCGTTTGAGCTCTCGGTGAGTTGTTGTTTTCCCCCTGTCCCCCTTGGCCCTCCAGATGTCCTCCAGATGTTGCCGACATCCCTCAGCGGGGTCCCCCCTGCGGAGGTTCCCCCCCCAGGGGCTGGGCTGCTGTGGGAAGTTGAGCTCCAAGGATTCGTTTCTTCTTGGAAGGATGGAAAATATGAATTTCTTCCCTGTGAGGCTCGGGCAGGAGGGAGTTGGTGCCTCCTGCCATCTTCTCCTGCCATCCTCTCCCTCCGGCAGGGCTTTCCTGGAGGTGGCTCAGGGCCAAGAGGCAACGCCCAGCCTGGCCTGGCTGGTAACGGGAGGGTGGAATTAGGGAGGAGATGGGGATGCATCCCAGGGAAATTAGGGAGAAGATGGGGATGCATCCTGGAGGAATATAAGGAGGAAATAGGGATACATCCCAGGGAAATTAGGGGGGAGGTGGGGATGCATCTGGGTGGAATTAGGGAGGAGGTGGGGATGAATCCCAGGGAAATTAAAGAGGAAATGGGGATGAATCCGGGTGGAATTAGGGAGGAGATGGGGATGCATCCCAGGGAAATTAGGAAGGGAATGGGGATACATGCCAGTCAAATTAAGGAGGAGATGGGGATGCATCCTGGTGAAATTAGGGGGGAAATGGGGATGCATCCTGGTGAAATTAAGGGGGAAATAGGGATGAATCCAGGTGGAATTATGGAGGAGATGGGGATGAATCCGGGTGGAATTATGGAAAAAATGGGCATGCATCACAGTGAAATTAAGGAGGAAATGGAGATGAATCTGGGTGAAATTAGGAAAGAAATAGGGATACATCCCAGTGAAATTATGGAGGAAATAGGGATCAATCCGGGTGGAATTATAGAGGAGATGGGGATGAATCCCAGTGAAATTAGGGGGGAAAAACGGGGATGAATCCATGTGGGATTAGGGAAGAAATAGGGATACATCCTGGTGGAATTAGGGGAGAAATGGGGATGAATCCTGGTGAAATTAGGAAGGGAATGGGGATCCATCCTGGTGAAATTGGGGAGGAAATAGGGATGAATCCTGGTGTAATTAGGGAAGAAATAGGGATGCATCCCAGTGAAATTATGGAGGAGATGGGGATGAATCCCAGTGAAATTAAGGAGGAAATGGGGATGAATCCTGATGAAATTAGGGGAGAAATGGGGATGAATCCAGGTGGAATTAGGGGGAAATGGGGATGCATCCCAGGAGAGAAGCCTCTACGGTCTAGGGGGCTTAGGGACCCCATGAACCCCTCCTGAAATGTGTGTCTGGGGTCACCAAACTCTTCTCTCACCTTCTTGTGCCGTTGGTGCCCCCAGGCTTGCTGACATCCCTCATGGCATCTCCCCTGGAGCAGGCGGTGGCCCTGCTGGTCTCCACCTTCCACAAGTACTCGGGGAAGGAAGGGGACAAGTACAAGCTGAGCAAGGCCGAGCTCAAGGAGCTGCTGCTGAAGGAGCTGCCCAGCTTCAGCGTAAGTGTGGTGGTCCCACGGGTGACGTTGGGACTTGGGGAGGTGGCTCTTGGTGCAAACCCTCATTTTAACCCCCCCCTTGTTGCCCCATGGCAGAAACAATCCAGCGACGCCAGCTTACAGCGGCTCATGAACAACCTGGACAACAACAGCGACAACGAGGTGGACTTCCAGGAGTACGTGACCTTCGTGGCCTGCATGGCCATGATCTTCAACGACTTCTTCCAGGACTACCCCAACAAGATGCCGCGCAGCAAGTGAGCTCGGGGCAGGAGCCCTGGGCTCTGTCCCTCCCCCCCCCCCCCCCCC
>VYZX01024769.1:44488-62300 GCA_013401335.1 Brachypteracias leptosomus
CTTCCCACTCTCCTTCAATAAAGTTGGTTTAGTTAGTCAGAGTCTTCTTCATGCTTCGCCACGGGGGGTTCCTCACCTCAGAGAAGTTTCCCTTCCATGGGTGCGAGCAAAGGGGCTGCCAAGCTGGAGTTTGCCCCGGGACGACGCTGGAACCGTGTCCTCCAAGCCCTCCTGAAGCACCCGTGGGGTTGGTCCCCACCCACCACGTCCACGTGAGTCAGTGATGGGCTCAGTAACTGCTCCGTGGTCGGGCAAGGCAGAAGTTTCCTCAGAGATTAATTCCTCCAGCCCTGATAACGGCGATGGGTGAAAAGCTCCTTTTTTAACCATCGTTATCAAGCTCCCACGGGGGCAGCATCTGTCCCCTCACCCGGGGGGTGTTGGGAAAGGACCCTTGGCCCATCCCTGCCCCAGTGAAGCCTCGAGGAGCAGGTTTTTGGTGGCATTCCTGCTCGGGGTGGGGTCATGACGCGCAGAGCAGTGATGTCCAGCCCTCCTGGGCCACCACCATGGGAGGACACAGCCCATGGCTATAAATACGAGGATCTAGAAGCCACAACCCTCCTCTCCCCACCCCGCCCCACAGCTCATATCTCTACATCTCCATTTCCTCCCTCTGATTCTCTTCACCCCCTCCCAGAACATCTGTGGGCAAACTGGGCTTGCATTCGAGCTCCAGATGTGCAGCAAGACCCTTCCAGATGTGGATGTCCCCCCCTCTCCACGCTGCTGGACCTTCCTCAATCAGTTCAAGGCTTCTCCTGGAGGGTGGAGATGGCACCAAGGCTTCATTTCATCCATCCCCCCCCATGATGCCCCATCTACCACCCCCAGGGCTGTGGTTGGAGGCACCACCACATGAGTCATCCCACCAGAACCAGTCCCAGAAGGTGCAGCACATGATGGTGGGGACGTGGGGGGTGCACTGAGCTGGGGCTGGGGGGGCTTTGCCCCCTCCTGCCCTGCTGGTACCAACACAAGGGGTCACTGAGCATCCCCTGGGGTGGGGGGGGATGCTCTTGGGTGTTCCTCAATCCCCACCCCAAGGCTGGACCAGCTCCAGCTGCTCCATGAGCTCCTCTCCATCCAAGTGCTGCTCATGGACTGGACCTGGGCCAACATAAAGATGAGGAAGTGAATTTCTAGGAGCACGTCACCGTCCTGGGGGCCACAATTTACAGCACTGGAGGAAATTCTTCACTCTGAGGGTGGGGAGACCCTGGCCCAGGTGGGTTGTGGATGCTCCATCCCTGGAGGTGCTCAAGGCCAGGTTGGATGGGGCTTGGAGCAACCTGTGGGAGGTGTCCCTGCCATGGCAGGGGGTGGAACTAGATGATCTTTGAGGTCTCTTCCAACCCAAACATTCTACGATCTGTGAATATTTGAATATTTGAAGCTGGCATCAACCATTCACAGGCATCCCCAACCCGTGCCCATCCCCACCCCATCACCTCCTGCCCTCGGGGCTGCACCAGCTCCAGCCCTGTAGCACCAGCACTCCCAGCCCCAAGGCTGAGGAGCAGGCGCCAACACCCCATGGTGGTGATGGGACTCATGGTGGTGATGGGACCCATGGAGGTGACGGGACCCATGGAGGTGATGGGACCCATGATGATGACAGGACCCATGGAGGTGATGGGAACCGTGGTGGTGATGGGATCCATGGAGGTGATGGGACCCATGGAGGTGATGGGACCCATGATGGTGACGGGACNTGGTGATGAGACCCATGGTAGTGATGGGACCCACGGAGGTAATGGGACCCATGATGGTGATGGGACCCATGATGATGACAGGACCCATGGAGGTGATGGGAACCGTGGTGGTGATGGGATCCATGGAGGGGATGGGACCCATGGAGGTGACGGGACCCATGGTGGTGATGGGATCCATGGAGGGGATGGGACCCATGGAGGTGACGGGACCCATGGTGGTGATGGGATCCATGGAGGGGATGGGACCCATGGAGGTGACGGGACCCATGGTGGTGATGGGACCCATGGTGGTGACTGGACCTACAGTGGTGATGGGACCCACGGTGGTGACGGGTGATGCCCATCTGGGCCTTCCCACCTGCCCCACCTCCCTGCATGGCACAGACAACCCTTCATACCTCCCCACACGTGTCCCATCACGTCACTGATGGTGCACCCATGACCTGCTGACCAGCCCTGGGGAGGACCCGCCCGTCTCCCTCCATCACAACCTGTCCCTTTGTCTCAGTCTTTTGCAATTTCAGCTTTTTTTGGCACTGGTTCCTCATCTTCCTGAATGGGGAGATGTTTCACCACCACTGTCCTCATCTCCTAAAGGCCTTAATGTCTATCACGGGCTTTCTGCTCTGCCTGTCCCACCACACATGGACTTGGGGTGAGGGTCTTGAACATCCTTGACCACAAGCTCCTCACCAGCCCATTCAAACCCATCTTTCCCTCAAGCCACCAGTTTACCAGCCCATGCCAGGCACTGGGGACACTGTGGGGTCTCCTGGATGGGGCACCAGGAGTGGGCAGCAATTGCCAATGTCCTCGTTTGTCATCGGGTGGCAATTAGAGCTTCTGGGAAGTGCCACCTCCTCCCAGTGATGGGCAGGTCTCTGGCTGGTTGACGTGCCCAGATTTGTAACATCTTTCTCAGCTCCCTGCCTGGCTGTTAGGAAATGATTCAGGAGGAACCTTGCTCATGATTCTGGAGAGGTGATTGAGGGGTGGGATGCTCTGGTCACCCCCCAACCATCACCCCTCCAGCCAAACTCCACAGGAGTGAGGAACCACGTCCCCCCCATTGGGAAAACCCAACATCATCCCACTGGAGACCCTCACCCAGCACCTTTTGTGTCATCTGGGAAAATTCCTCTTCCATCATCTCAGAAAGGTTGAGAGAGCTGGGGTTGTTCAACCCGGGGAAGAGGAGGTTCCAAGGAGACCTTGTTGTAGCTTTCAAGGGTCCTACAAGAAAGCTGGGGAGGGACTTCTTGCAAAGGTCTGGAGGGGTAGGATGAGGGGTGATGGAAGAGGGGAGATTGAGATGGGAAATTAGGAGGAATTTCCTCCCTCTGAGGGTGGGGAGACCCTGGCCCAGGTTGCCCAGAGAGGTGGTGGCTGCTCCATCCCTGGAGATGTCCAAGCCCAGGCTTGATGGGGCTTGGAGCAACCTAAGAGCTGACCCTGCTGACTGCAGGGGGGTTGGACTAGATGACCTTGGGAGGTCTCTTCCAACCACTCTATGATCTCCACAAAGACCCCCAGACTCTGCAGGAACGTTCTTGCTCCAGGGAAAGTCCCGGCACCGCCACCAACCCCATGATGCTGCTTCTTTTTTTGGTGTTTCCTTGTTTTGCCCCGATGAGTCTCTTGTGTCCCTCCCTCGTGAAGGGTGGGAGTAACCAGTTCCTGGAGCCAGGTGAGAAGATGCTGCTGCCTGGGTGTGCTGCTCAACCTTGCACAATTCCTGGGGTTGTTGCCCCGAAGGAGATTTGAGGGTGTCACAAATTGGAGTTGAGAGAGAGTATAAAAGGGAGCTCAGCTCCACCAGCCCTCACTGCTCCTGCCTGCTCCTGCCTCCTGTGCACCATCATCTCCAGAACTCAGCCCCAGGTAAGCAGGTCCGAGCGGTGGCTCCAAGCTTTGAGCTGCTGGAGGCGCCACCAGGATGAGTCCGATCCCGGTGGGCAGCCAGAGCTTGGCTGGTGCTCTTGGAGAGGACCATCCTCCTCCTCCTCCACTGGGGTTTAATGGTTTCTTGGTTGTCCTTCCCCAGCAAGATGAAAACCGACCTGGAGCTCGCCTTGGAGAGCGCCATCAACATCTACCACCAGCATGCCATAAAGAAGCCCATAGATGACTACCTGAGCAAGGAAGAGTTCTCGGAGCTGCTGAAGGAGGATGCCAAGTCCTTCCTCAACGACACCATCCCAGTAAGAACCAAGGGTGGCCCAGGAGTGGTGGCCTCCGTGGGGCATGGGGGTGGTTGAGAACCTCCCAAAGAGAGGGAAGGGTTTTCTAGGGTTCTCCTGGAGCTGTGACATCCTTGCTGGATGAACCTCGTGCTGTAGCTGTGGGCTGGGAGAGGGACCCTGAACCCTGCTGTGCTTCAGGTTGACTCTTGACCCCTTTGTCTCCCTGCAGCCCCACACGTCTGTCGATGACTACATCAAGCAGCTCTTTATCAGAGCAGACAAGAACAGGAATGGTCGCCTGAAGTTCACCGAGTTCCTGACTATCTTGAATCTTATGGCCATTAATGCCCACAATAAGTCCCACAAGCATCCACGTGGCGATGCTGGTCACGATCATGGTCATGATCATGGTCATGATCATGGCCATGGCCACGGCCATGGTCCCCACAGCCATGGTTCCCACGAGTGAAGAGGTTCCCTTGGTGACCTCACCTAGAGGATTGTCCTCTTCCAACAGCACCATCCCTCCTGTCTGCCCAGAAAACCTGTAACCAAAACTTTGTCCTCTGCCCATGGCATTGAAATAAAATTTCCTTCAAGCACCAAACGTTCTGTGTGTCCTGTTGGGCCAGGGAGGGTGGAACGTGCACCCGGCCAGGGCTGGGGGGGGTTAGACACTGGCTGAACTGGAGGAGCAATGGGAAAGGGAAGGTGGCATGGGTGGGACCATGTTCTCCAGGACATTGCTACTGGGTCCCAGGATGGGGTCTCCATCCTGAAGCACGTCAGAGCCCAACGTGCTCCTGTTGCCTTCCCGAGGCTCAGCTGGTTCCCTGAACAGGGGGGTTGGTCCCAGCACCCTTCTCCTCAGCAGATGGTGGGGTGGGGAGGACAAGAGCCCTGGTTCCTGGTCCTCAGCCCTGGTTCTCCCAGCCCCTCTTTGCACCAGCTCCAGAACATGCCAGGAACCTTCTGAGAGAAGGTTCTCCTTCCATGTGGGAAGAAAGTTGGCCCAGTTCCCCCCAGTGTCCTATTCCCCAATTCCAGGGCAGGAACAGACCCAGCTACATGAAGAAGCTCTTTGAAGAGACAGACTTAAACAAGGACAAAGCTGAATTTCAAGGAGTTCACCTTCTCCAAAGCACAGACCTTCTACAAAGCCCAGATCTTCTCCGGGTGGTGTCCAGACCTTCTCCGGGTGGTGCCCAGACTCAGACCACCTCAGACCCAGCTCTGGAGCTTGGGGTGCAGCACCTTGGGGGTGCTTGCGATGCTTTTGCCACTCACAAATCAACCAGGGCTTATCTTGCAAGTCCCAACAAGAAGAAGAAGAATGAAGCCAAGAGGTTCTGGAGAGTTAACCCTGCCCAGTAAAGTTGGGTGTCTGTAAGTGTGGGGCAAGAGCCACCCAGGTCCCAGCACACTTCATAGAATGTTTTGGGTTGAAGGGACCTCCAAAGGACATCTAGTCCAACCTCTCTACACAAACAGGGACATCTCTACCTAGGGCAGGCTGCTCAGAGCCCCATCAAGCCTGACCTTGAAGGACTCCAGGGATGGGGTCTCCACCCCCTCTCTGGGCAACCACTGATCCACCACCCTCATATTAAAGAACTTTCCTAATATCCAACCTAAATCTCCCCTTTTCTAGCTTCAAACCATCACCCCTCGTCCTGTCACCACATTCACAAGCCCCCGTGGGCTCCTGGGGAGGAGAAACACGAGTGGAAAAGAGCTTCTATATCACGATGCTGTGACTTTTCCACCACCAGTTGAACCCAGGAGCCTGTCCCGTGTGCAACTGGGGTTATTTGCACCCAATAACACGGGTGATCACTCCCTGGCCCCACATTTTCACCACCTCCCTTGTCCCTCAGAGGCAGAGGTTACTCACTGTCCCACCAGGGCACCGGGACATCACTTGGACATCACTCCCCAGATGTCCACCTACGTGGGGACTATGCAAATATAGGGGGCAACCCCCATTTTCTGCAAGGCCACCTGGGGAATGAGGATGTAATTTGGGTGACCAACCATTGCCAATAAATAGAGGAGGAAAACAACAAGAAAAATCATGACGTGAGTCAATGATTCCGGGATACAACTCATGCAACAGTTGATATTGGCCCCAGGGCAGGCAAGGAGCATCTTCAAACAGGAATGGTCACCCCTTTAAGTTGGTTTTTTTTACCTTCCTGTTCCTGCCTTCTTTCTGCAACCTATTGTCTTATTTTTATGTCTTTTTATAGCCTCCATTCTTCCAATACCTGTTCTGCTCACGCAAGATAGGTGGCACAAAGGTGACAGTTGCAAAACACCCACTAGTTGATGCTCCAGGCAGGGAAGACCTTGATATCTGATTTTCTTCTTGGTTTACTCCCCGTTTCCTCCAAAAAGTTTCCTCCACGAGGTTTCTGGAGCAAGAGGAGAGGTCCCTTCCAACCCAGCCCATCCTATGGTTCTATGAGTGGTGTGGTACAAGTGACGGGGAGATAGAATGTCATGGAAAATAAAAATTATTAAGAGGTAGATGTTGCCTTTGTCTTCGCTTGTGTTCATAGAATGGGTTGGGTTGGAAGGGATCTCGAAGACCATCCAGATCCAACCCCCCTGTCATGGCAGGGACACCTCCCACTAGAGCAGGTTGCTCAAGACCCAACCTTGTTGAATCAATATTGTAGAAACCAGAGAAAACACCTTAAAAACCAAGGCACGAAGGTGTCCACGTGTGCCTGACAGAGCCCATCTCCTACCCCAACACGAGAGCACAAGATTTCCAGCACATCACAGAACTTCTGGCAAGTTCTGCCTACGTGGACTTGCCCCTTCCACCCAGGTCAAGGCGTGATGGGACATCCGGAGCTTCCCCCCATTCTTTGCCCATCACAGAAGTGGCTCAGCCCTCCTGGAGGTGCTGGGGGGGGTGGAAGAGCAACATTTCCACAGCCTGGTGGGTGCAACCAGGAACTACGTGCAGAGTTATGAGATGGGGAGAGGTTCAGAGGTTCCCACCTTGCAATTTCCAGGTGCGGGAAGCACTAACTCAAGCTGTTGCTTGCAGTAGGTGTGTCACCTCCTCTGATGAAAGAGGACCTCAGACAGCTATAAAAGGGCTGTCCAGAGCTCCTGGATCACCACAGCACATCCATCCTCTGCAAACCCTTCTTGGAGACCAGGGTGAGTAACTCCACGATGGTTCTTGCAGGGGATAAGATGAAGGAGAGGGGATTTTGAAGAAGACCCTTGGCCTGGTTTATTCCAGGGTGATGTTTTCTACTTGGGGCAGGTTTTAAATCCGATTTAAATTATAAACGAGCAGCATTTCTGTGCTGTCATTAGTGGAGGTGGAATTATTCCCCCTGGCAAGGAAAGAGCCCTTTGGGGGTGGCATCTGCATGGTGGCACCCAACAGAGCATCTGTGCTCAGCATCTCCAGTGCAAAGGGTTTGCAGGGAGGAGAGGGAGATTTAGAGAGGATGAGGAGGAGGAGGTTGGGAAGAGGCTTCAGTGGAGCCTGTACCTCAACCCTGCTCCTTGCCCTCAAGTCATCCTTGTTGCCGTCAAGCTAAAGCTTGATGGATTTGTCTGACTTGCTTGACAGATGCCTCCAGGTCAGTAAAAACTAAAGCTAAAGCTGGAGGTGGTTTGGAGATGCTGTAAGATGGTGATGTCCCCAAGACCACCTCTTACCTGCTCAGCACCGAGGAGCCACCAGCTCCCCCTGGGTGCTACTGGTTTGCTCAGCCCCAGAGAGAGGAGTCTTTGGGGGACATGCAGCACAACCCCCTCCTTGGGGTGCCCGAGATGCATCTCATGGCTCTGAGGTTTCTCCACAGAGCTTCTGCAGGTTCCTCAAGAGCTCAGCCATGTCTGCAAGCACCCACCCCACGAGCACGCTGCCTGAGGGTGGGACGTTCCCTGGGAACAGCTCCCTGGAAATGTCTCTGAAGATCATCGTGGATGTCTACCACCGCTACTGCATCCTGGAGGGCAAGGATGATGACCTCAGCTTCAAGGACTTCAAAACAATGCTGCACGAGCAGGCACCCACCTTCCTGCAAGCCTGTGTGAGTGCTGTGGGAGCTCCTCAGGGAGGGTTGTGGGGCAGGGATGAGGTCGAGGTGGCCTCCAGGGATGCTCTGGTGGGGATGGGGTGAAGTGCCCACCATGACTGTGGTGCACAGAGTGGGGTTCTGTGGCCAGACCCAGCTTGTCCATGTGCTGTGGGGCATGGAGCAGCCAAAGGGGCTTGGGACAAGAGCCTGGTCATCCGGGGCTTTAACTAGGGGTTAACTGGGGAGGGTCACAAAGATCCTCCAGCTTCCAGCTGGCTTAGGTTCCCCCAGTGGGAGGGGACACTAACGTGTGTCCCCCAACTCCAGGGCAGGAACAGACCCAACTACCTGAAGCAGCTCTTTGAAGAGACAGATGTAAACAAGAACAAGCAGGTGAACTTCGAGGAGTTCACCATCGTCTTGGCCAAGCTGGCTGATGATTCCCACCGCATCATGCACGAGGATGATCGCTGCACCCCAGACAAGGACTGAGCCCCAACACGCAACCCATGGAAACCTCAGGGGGGGTTCTTGTTGGAGATGGGGCTTTGGTTGCTTGCTGTCCACTCGTGAAACAATAAAAGCATCACTTGAAGTTCTCCAAGTCCTCCCTATCTCAGCTCTCAGGTGGGAAGGGTGGGCACCGGCTGCAGCACATGCAGGGTCCTGCTGGAGCTGGGGGGTGAAGGGTTGTCTCAACCAGGCACCCCAAAACCCATCAAAGGAGAGGATTGTGATCAAGGGTTTGGTCCAAGAGTCATGGAATGGTTTGGGTGGGAAGGGACCTTCAAAGCTCCTCCTGCCCTGAGCAGGGACATCTGCACCTAGAGCCCAACCTCCCCTGGGATGGTTCCACCACCTCTCTGGGCATCCTGGGCCAGGCTCTCCCCACCCTCAGCCTCCAAAATTCCTTCCAGCTCCTCGAAATCTCCCTCTTTTCATTTCAAACCATCCCCCCTTGTCCTGTCCCGACAGGAACTGCTCAAAACTCTGTCCCCACCTTTCTTCTAGGTCCCCTTTAGGTACTGAAAGGTCACAACAAGGTCTCCCTGTTCCAAAAGTCCACGTCGGCTGCTCAATGCCAGGTCACAGCTGGAGCATCCCTGCTCTGGCGATGCTCAAAGGTGCTCAGGGGCCAGATCTCAGAGTATGTCCCTTGGTGTTCCCATCTAGCAATGAGAACATGAGTCCTGTGCTGATCCTGGCCCCAAACCTGCTGCGAAACACGGAAACCACCCGGTGCCAACCCTGCCCTCTGCCCGCCCCAGGCACCAGCTTGCCTGGAAATGTCAGTTTTGAAAGAGTTTTGCAACCCTTGCCAAGCACGGGGTGTCCTACCAGGGCTCAACCAGCCCCTGTCACCTCCAACCAGCCCCTTGCCTGGCCATGGTGACCAGGCTGCTTGTCCGACCCCTGCTTCTCCCTCCTCCTTCTCTGCAGCTCCAGCAAGCTGGTGATTGCTCAACCCTGGTGGCCTTGGGACCACCACGGCTGGACAAGGAGGCTCCACCTGCAAGGAGACCTGTAGAACCAGGCAAAAAGTTGTCCTAGCACGTTTCTGTGACCCTAAATGGTCCCCTGGCCACCTTTGTGACTGTGTTGGTGCTTAAAAAACAGATTCCTGGGGTCTCTTCCATGATGAGAGTCAAGCTACCACCCCTCTTTGGAAATCCTTGGCCCACCCCACCCCCTGTAACCTGCCCTTGGCTCCTCCCCACCTCCAGGATGATCAAACGACCAGAAATCTGGTTTCCTGAAATTGCTACAAAATTCTGCAACTGAGCAGAAGGTCCCCGACACCCTCTTGTGAAACTCCCCGGCCCTTCTCCAGCTCTTCTGTACCTCAGAGCACCCCTGTTGTGAAACCCAGTGAAGTCCCACCAGGGAGGGCTGGGTGGTCACTGTGTGTGAACTGGGGCTACAGCCCCGAGCAGCTCCCTTGTGCTGCCCCATGTCAGAGAATCATGGAATGGTTTAGGTGGGAAGGGACCTTCCAAGCTCATCTCCAACCCCCCTGCCCTGAGCAGGGACATCAGCACCTAGAGCAGGTTGCTCAGAGCCCAACGTCCCTTGGGATGGTTCCACCACCTCTCTGGGCACCCTGGGCCAGGCTCTCCCCACCCTCAGCCTCCAAAATTCCTTCCAGCTCCTCAAAATCTCCCTCTTTTCATTCCAAACCATCCCCCCTTGTCCTGTCCCAACAGGAACTGCTCAAAACTCTGTCTCCACCTTTCTTCTAAGCCCTGCAAGGCCCCCAAAAGGTCTCCCTGGAGCCTTCTCTTCTCCTAACCAGCCCAACTCTCCCAGCAGAGGCTTCCAGCCCTCCCAGCATCTCCATGGCCTCCTCTGGCCCCTCTCCAGCAGCAGCTCAGCTCATCTGCAGCTCGCCCCAGGCCTGTTCATGGCCCTCTTTTGGCCTCCACGTTGTGTCTGAGATTAGTGTCATGTTTGGCAGGTCCAACAATCCCCCAGACTATGCAGCTGACTCAGCAGGGAGAGCATTTTAATGAAGAACCACTGGAAAATCTCGTTTTGCCCCTGATCTCACTGCTCTGAGCCAAGGTGCCTCTTCGACATTGAAAAACAACCAAAAAAAAACCTCCAGCCACCAAGTGAGGACACAATCCTATGAAGTAAAAATACTCCTCTGAGCCACACCTGCTCCCCACAGCCCAGAGCTCACCTGGGGTGGGGAGAAACCACCCTTGGCACAGGCTGGTGGTAACCTGAGGAGATCCAGTGAAGTTCCTGGAGCCCCACCCCATATTCTTGGTCTTTCATGAAGAGCTGCAGGCAGGGGATGGTCCCTCACACCAAGGCAGGAGCTCAGTCCCTGTGTCACAGGCAACCTTGGCCATGGTCTCGGTGCTGGGTTGGGTGAAGCAGGATCACAGAGTCATGGAATGGGTTGGATTGGACCTTTCCAGCTCATCTCATCCAACCCCCCTGCCCTGAGCAGGGACATCAGCACCTAGAGCAGGTTGAGATCCAACCTCCCCTGGGGTGGTGCCAGGGATGGGGCAGCCACCACCTCTCTGGGCACCCTCAGCCTCCAAAATTCCTTCCAGCTCTTCTAAATCTCCATCTTTTCATTTCAAACCATCCCCCCTTGTCCTGTCCCAACAGGAACTCCTCAAATCTCTGTCCCCAGGGCATGATGCTTTGGGTCCCCTTTGCCTCAGGGCATGAAGACTCCCCTATAGAGGGGAATAAAACAGGTGAAGCTCAAGGGGAATGGACTTCTGTTGAGAGTTGATGGAGAATCTCATCCCCAAGAGCCAGGAAAGGGTGAAGGACACCCAGGTGGCCTTGTCCTGGCCACCTCCTACCCCCCAGCTGAGTACGTGACACCAACCTTGCAGGAGAAGCCACAGAGCCCCTTTTAAGGAACTGCTCTGGAGCCTTAAGCAATTCTTGGGTCTGTCCCGGAGATGGGCTGGAATTGGATGAAACGGGGACATTTCACAACCGGTGGAGCAGCGCAGGAGGGGGGGTCAAGCTATAAGAGATGCTGCTCCTGGGACCAGCCCCACTTCAGCCTGAGGACACCTCCCTACGTGGTCAAGATGAGCAAGGCAAGTCCGATGGGCATTTAAGGTCTCCCTGCTCTTTTCCAGGTGCCATTGGAGGTGTGAGGAGCCTCTCACCATGAGCTGCCATCAGTTGCTGGCAGAGGACAATCTCCTCCACATTCTCCATCCAAACACCACACAAGGAGGGATGTCTCCTCCTGGGAGAGGCTCTCCAGAGGACAATCCAACCAAGAGATGTCTCCTCCTGGGAGAGGCTCCTCCAAGGACAATCCAACCACCGAAGAGGCTCCTGGACATCAAATCTCATCCTCTATCCCTACAGAGGTTTTTTTCAGTGCCACCAGCTCTTCTGGGAGCCTTGCTCTGGCAATGCCTGACTTACAGAAGGCACTTTTGGGGGGGAAAATAACTTTTCAGCTATTTAGCTGTAGCTGCACATCCCAGAGTAGGAGCAGGCAAAGGCTGCCACCCACCTTCAGCCTCCTTTGGCTTGGAGAGCAGAGAAAACTCAACCCAAGCAGCTCAAACTGATCCCCAAAAGGGATTGACTGAACACAACCGGGCTGTGCCAGAGTTTCCGTCAGAATTTCTCCATCTCTGGTGGCTCCTGACATTATTCAGTGTGATCCTTTCTCTTGCAGACCTCCCAGACCCAGGGGCCGCTCTCCGAGCTGGAGAAGGCCATGGATGTCATCATCGATGTCTTCCACCAGTACTCAAGGCGGGAGGGGGACCTGGACACCCTGACCAAGGCTGAGCTCAAGCTCCTGATTGAGAAGCAACTTGCAAACTACCTGAAGGTGAGTAGAGCCCAAGCAGGACCCCCACATGGGGAGGGAGCTGGGTTGGACTCCATCAAGTATCTCCAGGGTCTGGATTCACCCTCTTCTTCTCCTGTATTCACCCAACTCTGTTCTCCTGCCCCACAACCTCCTGCCTGGACCTTCACTGTCCAGCCACCACTTTCCAAACATGCTCCATGAAGAGAGGTGAAGGAAACTCACAGGTCAGGGGGAACCTGCAGCCAGATATTCACCTTATCTCTAAAAATCAGGATATTCCCCAAGAGTTCCTTTGTCTTCTAGGAGCAACAATGCCAGAAACATCAACCAACCCCCCCCTTTTTTTTGGTAACTCTTTGCTAAGATAGAAGATGAAGTGTTTTAATCCAACCAGCTAGAGCAGAGGTTTGATTGGGTCTCCACATCTCATGGTGTCCTTGCAGCAGTGTTGACCTGTTGCTCACCAATTGCTTGGTCACCATGGGTGAATCATTGCCCAGAGCAACGGCTGGTGGTGGCACAAGGATGGAGCCTCTCACAGCAACCAGGTTATTGAGGACCTGGCACCTGTGAGGGTCCCAGGAAGAGGCTTGAGCTGTGACTGACAAGACTTTGCCCTCACCCCATCCCTCCCTTTGCAGCACGTGAAGAACCAGGCCACCATTGACCAAATCATGAAGGACCTTGACATGAACAAGGATTCGCAGCTCAGCTTCAACGAGACGATGCTGCTGATCATCCGTGTGACCATTGCCACCCACGACCACCTCCACGAAGTCGAGGACCACCAACAGCAGCACAAACACCAGCACCAGCACCAACACCACCACTGAGGTGGGCTGTGGGCCCTGGCCAAAGGCACCCATGCAGTGCTTGTAGCCTCAACCTTCTCCCCTCCATCCTCCTCTGCCCACCTCCATCCTCTCCTTCCTTCCAATTTGATGGTTTTGCTGCCCAATAAAGGTTTGCCCTGAGGCTGTCAAAGCTCTTGTGTCTGTGTGGGTTGTTCTAGAGAAGTCCCACGACTTGTTCTCTCCCAACATGGCTTCAAACCAGGCTTTAAACCCACCTTGCAGACAGGCTGGAGGTTCTCAAGGGTGAGGTGGACACCTGGGGTGACCAGGGTTCATCACAGCAGGTGCTCACAGCACTCCTTACATTATAATGTGCTCCAGAACCAATATAATTTGACAGATCTTTGAATTTCCACCTAAAACCAAGTCCTTTTGGGCCCCAAACCCACTCTTAACATCTCCTGGGACTGAGCTGTGGTGGTTGCAAGGGTTGGAAGGAAGGATGGGGAGGGACGAGGTCTCTTTTCTTGAGGAACACCCTTTCTAGGGCACTTCTGCTCTGCAGGGCTCAATGTGGGGCTGGGAGGGAGCTGGGGGTGGACGTGGTTTGGTGCTACAGCCAGCAGGGAGGTCCAGCTGCTGGGTTGTGTGTGGCCAACAACTGAGGACAACCTCAACTCCTCACCCAGAGCACCCTGAGCTTGCACTGATGTTATCAAGAGCTGCTCTCCAGGGTGGGTGGTTGGAAGTGGCTACAAAGCTGCTGAGAAACCTCCTACCACGGGTGCTACTGATTTCAAACATCTTGTAGATGATGGTGGTGGGGAAGGAGCAGTTGTGAGTTCCTCAGCCCTGAAATCACCCTGGTCTGGGAAGGAACCTGCCAAGAGCTTCCCCAAAGCAGCAGCACTGAACCAACCCCCTGGTTGGCACAAGGTTGCCACAAGTTTGCTTCACCACCCCCTGGCCACCTTGCTTCAGCTTCCTTTGGAGGTGATTTGGACATCAGACACCTTCTTACAGGACAAAATCTGCTGCAGGGACCAGGGTCTACTCAGCTCTGGGTGAACCTGCCAGGTTCTGCCAGATCCTGCCCCCCAAAATGGGTTGTGCACCCCATAGAGTCAGAGAAGGGTTGGGTTGGACCTTCCAAGGTCATCTAGTCCAAACCCCCTGCAGTCAGCAGGGACATCTCTAGGTTGGGTTGCTCAGAGCCCCATCAAGCCTGGTCTTGAAGGTCTCCAGGGATGAGGCCTCCACCACCTCCCTAGACAACCTGTTCCAGTGTCCCACCACCCTCAGAGTACTTTAGGGTCTCTGGAGCAGGTAAGACCCCCACAGCCAAGGGAGCTGGGTCATTGCCACCACCCTGCCAGGGCAGAAGCACATCACACATCACCTCCAAGAACCAAGTTGTCCCCAGGGCTGACCCATAGGGATGTGCCCAGCCAAGGGTGCTCCAGGTCCCATGTGCAGCAGGTGGACTTTCCAGGAGCTCAGCACCCTGCTGGTGGGTGCTCAGCCCTTGTGTCCTCCACAGCAGAAGGGTCTTGGTGTGCACACAAATCTGGGTGCTGGGGGCACCCACAAACCACCCCGGGACCTTCTCCCAGGATGAAGTAGGAACCTCAAAGGTCACGGTATTGATGCAACAGGATATTTGCCAACGTTCCCCTGAAACCTGGAGGGTGGGACTCCTCTTGTGTCACCCATCAGGGCTGTTGGACCATCACAGCAGAGGTGGCAAGGAACAAACCATCACACCCCCCCTCAGCAGGGCCAGGAGACCAAGGCAGAGATGGTCACCAGGTCCTCTTGCAGTAGGATGGTCCCCAAACCCATGCAGCTCCTTTCACCCCAGAGGAGCTCACAACTTCCAAACCAAGAGGACATCAAACCAACGTGTAGATGAAGCCCAACCATGCTCCAGCCCATGGTGCAGAGGGATGTTCACTAAGGTTGGTGGCCAAGGTGCTCTGCTGCCCACAGCCACGCTGCCCCTTTGGGTCCCTCCAGCCCTGGTTGCCCCAGGAGCTTCCTCCAGCAGCACAAAGCAGGAGAGGAGCAGCCCCAGCACCACCTCCAGGTTATAAGGGCTTTGCAAGTTGAGGACCAAGCTCCTGCTGCCACCTGGTGGCTTGGGCCACAGAGGCTGTTGGGGTGGCCACCACCTCCAGAGCCTCCCATGGAGCCAATGGTCCTGCCCAGCTCATGGGTCACTGGGAGAGCCCCATTCTGTGACCCTCCTCTGACACCTCCAGAGTCCTTCACCATGAGGATTATCCCAATTCACCCCATTCCAAACACAATTTGAGGCTAAGGTGACATCATGAGGACACGCAGCACTTTGTAGACACCCCAAACTCCACTCTCAGCTCCCCCAACTCAACCCACCACAGTTTTACTGGTCAGGGCTCCTTTCCTTCACCACCACATCAGCTCTTCTCACCTGTGTCCTCTGGGGAGCAGGAGAGGAGGAGGGACCAGCTCTGGTTCCTCCAGGCTACAGGCAAATGGTGGCCACTTAGATGTGAGATCCCCCTTGTTTTGGGGGGTTGTACATCACACTCTTCTCCCTGAGCTTTGTCCTGGTGAGGTGGGATCCCATCAGCTTGTAGGGTCCTAGGCTAGGACTATGTCTCCTCTAACTTCCACTTCATCCTGTCCCACCAAACCAGCCTTGGGGTGACCCTGGGAAGCTCCTCCTGCTGCTGACCCCCTCCCAGAACTCCCAGGCTGGAGAAAAGAAGGGGAGGCCTCCAGGGCTGGGCTTTATGAAGGACTCTACAACGAGGAGATGTGATCCAGCTGGGGCTGATCAGGGCCTCCCACCTGGGACTCAGCCCCAGCATCCCCACCCTGCCCAGTTCTCCTGCCCACTATGGACCTCCTCTACCCACTGTTGACCTCCTCCACCTTCTGCAGACCCCTTCATGCCTTGCAGACCCCTCCATGTGGGTGAGCAGCGTGGTGGCTGCCATGGGAAGGGTTGTGCAACACCTGATGCTGTGGCCATGATGGACTTTGAGGCACCTTGAGCGTCACCTTCATTATCTCTCTAGATAAGGACCAGCCAGAGTGGGGTGAAACTGGTCGGTCCTGAGGTGCTGATGAAGACCTTGGCCAGGATTGACCCACTTCATGGGCAGACCAGAGCCCAGCAAAGCCACCCCATGGACTGGGTGCTGTGGGAGGGCACCGTGGTGGCCCCGGGCTCGCAGGGAGTGGCCATGGAAGGGCCCAACTCCTGGTGATTCAGAGCAATTCTCCTCCTAATTCTCCTCATTCCCCGGGTGGTTGTGTGTTAATTGGGGTGGCCACGGTGGAGGGAGGAGCGTGGTGGTTGTAGGTGCCATCGTCATGTGTTGTCCTCCATCCTCCTCCTCAAGAGCTTCCTGCCTGGTGTGGTGGCTTCCTCACCACCATGTCTGGTCACCCATCCGTGGTCCTGGGGTCCTTCCCTCTCCTGGGCACCTCCCATCCCCTTGGAGTGATGTCCTACCAAGGTTGTCCGTATGGGGACCCACCAACATAAAGCCTTTGGCCATCGGTGTGACTCCAGCCCATGAGAAACCCTCTTTTGCTGCACCTCCATCAAGGACATGGCTCCATCAGGGGCATGGTCAGAAGCAGGAGGCTCATGGGAGGAACATCGTGGAGATGTTGGTCCCTCTGTGGCATTTTTGCTACTCAACCTGCCAAGGTTGTACCCCAAAAGGTCATGGGGTGTGTCGTGCTCAGTTGCCTGGTCACCTCAAATCTAGCCCTGAAGCAAGGAAGGAAACCCAAGGTTTGGGCCTTCTGGAGACCCAGAAGTTCTCCAGGGGACCATCAGCCCTTGGGTTGTTCCAGCTTCCACCAGTGCTGGGCCTGCAGGGACTTGTTGCCTCTTGTCTCACCGCGCCGGGGTAAAATTTAGCTCCAGACCCTGGTCTGCATCTCATTAACAACCCACTTAATTGCAGCGGGTGTCTCGTGCTGGCGCTGGTGGTGTCAGCAGAGCTCCGTGGGCAGCACAGGTTGGCTCCACCAACCCCTCCTCTCCCAACCACGTTGCTGTGGACCCGGCCCTGCCAAGGCTGCCTGGGAAGGGTGTTGTAGAGCATGATCTCACCTGGCTCCCTACCCTATCTGGCAATCTTGGGATGGTGCCTGAGCCCTTAATGAAAGCTGGCACGCCCTTCATAGCAGGGAGGGCTTGTCACACCCCCTTGCCTGGTGAGTAAACCCGGGGTCATTGACTCCTCAGAGACCACACAGAGAACGGGCCAAGGGCCAAGTGTCCACCCCTGGATGCTTCTCCACAGCCTTCGTGTCTCCTTCTTTCCCCAGGAGCCCTGGGGCAACCTGGTCCCAGGTATGGCTTGATGTGCTCCATTGAGGTTGAAACTCAGCGTGGTCCCAAGCACAGCTTGATGGGCTCCACTGAGATTGAGGCACAGCTTGATGTGCTCCATTGAGGTTGAAACTCAGCCTGGTCTCACGTATGGCTAGATGTCCTCCCTCAAGGTTGGAACTCATCCTGGTCCCATGTATGGCTAGATGTCCTCCCTCAAGGTTGGAACTCATCCTGGTCCCATGTATGGCTTGATGTGCTCCATCAAGGTTGGAACTCATCCTGGTCTCATGTATGGCTTGATGAGCTCCCTCAAGGTTGGAACTCATCCTGGTCCCATGTATGGCTTGATGAGCTCCATCAAAGTTGAAACTCATACTGGTCCCATGTACGGCTTGATGTGCTCCATCAAGG
>VYZX01024771.1:0-77545 GCA_013401335.1 Brachypteracias leptosomus
AACGTTCTGTGATTCTGTGGAATCAACAACCTCTCATGTTCAGGAGAGGACTTGAGGAAGGGGACTATTCACTGTAGAAAGCTTCATGGAGCTCTTGTGGACCCTCAACTTGTTCTCTGTGCACCATTGTGCCACTTTTTCAAATTTGAAACTGAAAACACCCAGACATCTATAGGACTTGGTAGATCAGCTGTCATGTGTCATGTGCAGCAAATATGAATGAAAAGGAATTTCAGCCCTGCTGTGAGCTACCACCACATCTACCTTCTTCAGTACAACCATGATTCACTTCAAACTTCCCACTCCTCAGGTCCTTCATTGCCCTGAAGAACACTGTCCATAGTGTCATTGGGACATTTTCATCTCCTACTCTGCCTCTACATCATTAACTCACATGCAGAGACAGGGAAAGAGTGCATGCCTCTGTGGACAGGGGTTAGCCTTGAGTGCATGCTTTTGACTCCCCCCAAAAAATCCATGTGATTTTGGTGACTGAGTGCTTTGGATCTGCTTAGAAAATGTGAATTAGGTAGGGTTTCTATTAATTTTAATTGTCCTCTGTCACTTCTCTGTGTGAGGACATTCTGACCTCTTTCTTTGTAATAGTCTCTAAGCTATTTTGCAGGGCAAGGAACTGTATTATCAATGTTATTCACAGGCTTGACTCAGGATGAAGGTAGTCTCAGCAGTTCCACAAAAGCAAGATATTCATCTTATAGACACTGGGAATACATAGCCAGTTTCATCATCTGTATTAGATGTGTTTATCTGCTGTCTGGTATTTGCCTCACTCAATCCACTTATTACTTAGGGTATTTTTCCCCTTTACATTTCCCTCTACAAAAACAGTAGCTACAACTTGCAAGTTTACATCACCTAAATTAATGTTTTATGGAGAATTCAGATTAGCAGAAAGTTATACACACCGGAATGTATATGCACTTTATTATTGTTTATCTTTCATTTATACAAAATACCTTTGACTCTATGTTTCCATTTTTTATCTGGTCTATAGCAACATATAAGTTATGAATATAATATTGAATTGCTGTTAACAGCATAATTAACTACAAGGGGGTTTTTTCGATATTAAAATGGTTAAGTAAAAGATAATAAAAATGTCAGAAATCTTTGGAATCCCTGAATTCTGTGATTAATATCTGTGAATCTGTGAGTAACTGCTTGCCAGTTTGTTCCAATTAAAATGTGAAAAAGAAGGTTATCCATTATAAATAGCACAATTATTATGTACACTTCTCCTTTGCCTTTTTTAGGTTCGAATGAGGCTAGTTTCTTTATTACAGAAACCATATGTAGCAAGGTTGAAGTTGGTGCTACATTTTATCCTATGTAAGTCATCATGTTTAAAATTATGTCTGAGTATCCCTGGTGTTTCTTCCTGTGTTTTCCTGCAAAACCTCCTCAGAGAAGATGACCAGATCTATATCAAGGAATCAAAATCAGTGTTTTCAGGTGTAGTCAAGGATTTATACAGTAGCAAAATGATATGCTTTGTTTTGCTCTCAGTTCTTCATATGCTATTGTTCCCTTTGGCCGGTTGGTGGTTCATCATGTTCATGTCTGATTTCTTTTGGAAGTCTTGAGATAATGCTGGGAACAAGGTTACAGGAAGAGAGAAAAATTGCATGAAGTGTTCACCTTTCTGACACTTCAGAGATACCTAATGGACCATCTGAGCACTTGAGCTCCTTCAACTGTTAGGAGCACTCCCCAAATTAATGGTGTCAATAACCTTTTTTTTTAGATCAAATCCACAAAGGGACGAGCCAGAAAAGGAGGGAAAACAAGGTGCAGAAACCAAGCATAATCCTGGATCTAGATTGTTGCAATGTGGTTCACCTTAGTAATTTGCTCCTGTCTTCTCTGTTATTTGCTAAGAAACTGGTTTGCTTTTCTGGTATGGTTTTCATCTTTCTTTTATACCTCAATCATATACTAGTTCCACTAGCTCTCTAGCCAGGTTCTGAGGCTCTTAAATATACTTTATTACAAGCCTTTGCTCTTCAAAGTCTTTTGTGGCTAGTTTTATTTCAGTTTCAAATTTGACTTGTCAGAGCTAATATTGTTGTGTTGGGGTTTTTTTATATCACTTCAATATTCTTTTTAAGAAGGATATATTTTTAACTGCATCATTTTCAACTTCATTTTTTTAACTGTGAACAAATATTTTTAAACTATCATTTTTGTATGGGAAGAGGAAGGTAGGTTTTGGCATTTGTAGTATTAATGTTGCTACTTTCAATGCTTTCCCACAAGCTTGGAAATAGGGATACTGCAACCTCTTTCCCTTCTCTCTAGCTAAAATCTCTATTAATTCTGTTGCTTCACTTAGTTTTAGGACTCTTTCACTTTCTCATGCTGCTTGACCTGAAAGCATATAGTTAAATAACTATTAGGTACAGTCTACAAAGGAAAAAGAGAAATCTAAAAAGTCAAGCGAGAATAAAGTTGTACTCAAGTTTCTTTGACAAATAGCCTGGACAAGAAAGGAGACATAACAGTTCATATGCGAGACTATCTTGCGCTTAATTTTAGCACAGAAAGAATTTTTAATGATAAAATCCTTAAAAGATAAAATGTTCTCTAAAACAGAGCATGCAAAGAAAATTCAAATAAAAATGCAAAAATTTAATATGATACTTGTTAGTCAGTTCAGGCTAAGAAATACTAGACATATGTACATCTTCTGTTTTCCTCCAGTAAATCTGAGTATACTGAGTTTACTAGCACACATTGACAACTGGGTTATAACTAATTGCATGACGTGCTTTATTTGGAATCTATCCTCAGATCTTTGCCATACGCATTTACCAGTCCTATCAACCATTTCCAGCATGAAAGACACATTTTTTAAGTTATGCCTAGCTGCAAGGATTTTCATGTTACTAGTCTGAATTATATACAGTGTACGAGCTACCCTAAGAACACTGCAGTGTGGTATATTGTTTCCTCTTGGCAGTGCTTATAGCTGTAAGAGAGGAACCAGTGTAATGTGTAATTTTTGCACATTGACGTAATACATGTTTATGATCACTCATAAGCACATGTGAAGCCACTTGTACTATCACCTGCTTTTAAACTAGATATCATGAGCTGTGGGGAATTTTTGGCTATTGCAGCATATGCACATATAACACGGCTTCATGCATCCTCTCTTCCAGGAGTGCTGGACCAGAGAGAAATGCCTAAGAAGTTCCAGGCTGCTAAGCAGATTTCAGATTTGCTTTGTGAAAATCCTTGTCATGCAATAAACCATGCATTGAATAAACTATGAGTAAAAATAGCTTTGTTACACTTTTAAGCTTCTGGCATATCTTCCTAAAATATGTGGTGCCAAGGCAAAATGACTCTCCAATTTTAGGGAGATCTCCTATTGCTGACCAAGTAGCAAAGGCAGAAGTAGTATTCTCTCACAGACTGCATTTTTATTGCTGTATTATCCACCACTAATGAGAGCAAATGCTTCTTGATTTATGCCAAAATGCACTAAATTCAAGCTAGTGATATCTATATGAAACAGTTTATCCCACAGTTAAACTAGTATACTATGTGGTCCCAGTTTTCTTCTGCTTTCCAGACTGTCATTGCATACAAGAGTAAAATAGTAGGTATGCTGCTTCAACAACTGTAATTAAAACCTCATCAGAATGACAATCCACAAAAAGTAAATTACAGAGGGGATGGAGAGGAAGTACAGTGGGGTTTTTTGAGACAAAAACTGTTGTGAGATTAATGTTAGTGATACTCATAGTGTTAATACATAGAGCAGCCTTTGAACATTTAGTATGTACTGATCAATATTAACGGAAATTAATTGACAAGAATTGACTGCACCTGGTTAAACCTGAACAAGGCCTAGAGAAAATACCTGTGAATTATTTATTTTTCTTCATCACTCATTTTACTGTTTCAGCAAGTATCAGATTTCTTTTTGTTAAGAAAATAATTTTGCCTAGCAAACACAAAAACACTACGTAACACAAATGCTTAAAATAAGTCATTTAGGGGTTGATCCAAAACCTTTTGAACTCAATGAGAGTTGCTACTGACATCAGTAGCTTTTGAATCAGATCCTCTAAGGGATAGATATAATAAAAGCTGATGACAGAGAAGAATCTTAAAGATAAAAGGTAGATAAAAGAAGATGAAAAGAGGAAAAATTGCCACATACACACAGTCTCATACCACTTGCAGTGAATCCATCAGGATATTTAACCACTTAAACTAAGAGTTTCTCTTTAACATGGTCTATTAAATGATAGGGAGAATACACAAACAGTGTCTCAGATTTTCAATGAAGGTAGACTCCCAAATCAGGCTGTGATGTTCAAAAGTGTTGCATTTTAAGAGGCTGTCATTGGTTTCAGAGACAGTAAAGACTTCACTGAAATGTGTCTGAGATGTTTAGTGTCTTTTATGGTGAGTCTTTTCTCAATAATCTCTGTTTACCCAAGAAATGTGATGCCAAAGACCTATCATTTCACAACTGAAAAGACAATTTAAATGCCCTTTCAAATACTACTATCTCTTTATGGCTAGGTCACTTCTGGAAAGATCCTCCTTCCAAATACTATCCTTTAAGCATATTTTGGTTGGCTTATTCTAGTAGAAACATTTTCTCATTAATTTCCACCCTTCTGCAGCATCCAGTTTTCAGCCTTGTATTTTAACTGTGCATTTTTCAGCTGGAAAAAGCTGAAGTTTAAGCAAACAGAAAATAATTTTTTCAATCATAGATGGCATTTTTAAATATTAATATGCAGTTATGGAAATACATGCTGGTAGAAGGCATCTCATTAATATTAGGGTAATCTTTGTCAAGGTGATTTTGAGATTATATTTTCTTAGCTATGTGATTATAAGAGCATGTGGACTTCCTGTAACTCTTGCCTGTATTTTCCTGAAACACATGTATAGTCCAGCTGGGAAGTTATATGACCCCTTCCAGCTTTAGGCCAGGTCAAACACTAGTTCTGCATGTGCCTTTGAATTTATACTAAAAAGTCCCACATGGAGAGTATTAGCATGGTCAAATACAAGCTGTCAACTTTAAATATCTGATTCATTTAAATGTTGTTAATTTTCATATTTGTAACAACCACAACTTTGTGTTCAGTTCCTAAAAAATATTTCTCTTTTTCTTTTCTTAAGCAATATGCCTTAAACTCCTTTCTGTTGAGCCCACAAATATTTAACAGTTATGTCTTTCCTCAGATTTTTCTCATAGCTCTTTCAAATTTTCAGATTTGAGTATAAATAACACAATACACCTAGGTGTGTATAATATGCTATAAACCTAGTAACCTGAGGTCAGGTTTATTTTGAAAGCTTACAATCTAGGCTTTACTTTCATGATTTATTATATCAAAGCTGCCAAAAATTGGCATTAAATAGAACCAGGATTAGGACTACTGTATATGGTCCACTGTGAACACATTTACCCAAAAGAGATGAAATGACAAAAATTTACTCCAAGCAGTGCTAAATACTGGTGACTATTTAGAGAGCAGAAGCACTTAGGACTGTGAGCTGGGGAACAGGGCAGGCTTGCCATCTCTACATCTTTAGATACAAAGGAAGCATTTGGCAGTGTAGTATTAAAGTGCTTCATATTTTGAAAGGTTTATAATTTTTATCTAGCCTTTGTTAACAGTCAAGGATCTCTAAGACAAAGGGAAGAGGAATAGTTCAATCAAGACTTTATTTCCACAGGCCAAGTTTCAGATGAATTAGCTTATGTTCACTAAAATTATCAGTAAGGGTCAACTAATGCCCTGTGATAAATTTGGCACAAGTATGCAACCATCACTTTTGCTTGTACAATAATAACAGAGCCTCCATGTTTTGTAGTAAGACTCATTAGATTTATAAAGGGATCTCACACCAGTACAAAGGATCATATATTATTGAAATCTAATACTGCTAATGAAGAAACCTGGGAATTTTTCAGAAGGTTTAATGAACATTCGGGAAGATTCTGCTCCATTGTAAAGGTGCAAAAGCAAGCAGGTAATTTTTTTTTTTCACTCTGAGTTTTGATCTATTTTAAAGGACTTTCAACTTGAGTGATATGACTGATTAAATGGATAAGATTTGTTAAAATTTCTTGCAATATTCCCCTGGATTCAGTTATCAATGCTACAAATTAAAATGCATAATCGTATTTTCTGAATACTAAATATTCTGACAGAAATTAATACCAATAAATATTAAATATTATGTTGATTCATTAAAAATGAATGCACAGGATTTGTCATTGTACTTCTATTAAAAATAAATATGTGCTTACATATACTTGTTCTCTGAAAATAGACAGTCTCAGCAGCATATATAGAATATATACCAATGGTAGAGTGAAATGTGAGGAAGAAGTCAAACTATATTTGATCTTTTTTTCCTCTGTGCTATTACCTACAAGGGCTTCAACAAATTTAGACTTGTTATAGTGCTAAAAGACCATTTGGACCAACATCATGAACTAAGCAGTGTGCACCTCAATAAAAAGGATCTTTTGAGATGCATGTTTAATGATTTGTAAAAATTTTAAAGTTTTGTTATTGCATGATAATGGCTTCTTTTCATTGGGTTTTTTTCCACACATACGGCTTTGGTTTCCCGAGATCAGTCATGCAAGCTTACCATGCCAGAGCTACACAGTCTGCTATTTGCTGGGGGTTTTATGCCATACATGACTTCCTTTTTAGAAGAGACATAACTATGGAGTTGTCATTGTATCCTAGCACCTTTCATAAACCTTAGTTAACCTGGACTTTTCAAAGTAGCAATAGCAGCTGAGCTAAAGTTATTGTAAGGTATTTTAATTGTTCACATGACAGCTATTAAATAAGAAATGGTCCAAGTGAAAGAAATCCCCCACCCCCATGAATGTTTAGCAACTTCACTGCTAAGGAAATAAAGAGATGCTTCTTAAAAGCTTTACTTGCTATTATGTTTGAAACCAAGATCTTACAGTTATGAAATGTAAGAAGATTGTTCTTCAGATGGTCAAACCCTGTTAAGTCAAGACACCACTGACTTGTAGTCAAATATTTTCCATGGTGCAAGCCAAGTGGCAGCACGAGCTGGGAGCCCAGAGGCTGTGTGACTGCAATGAGTAGGACTCAGCAGCACATACATAAGGCTCTGACTCTCTGCTCATAACCCAAAATCTTCTTCTTGTTTTTCTACTGGCCCCTAATGGGAGTGGGCCCAGCCTGGAGGTGCCATGGCTCTTGAATTGGGCCTTGTGAATCATGAACTTGCATAGCAGGGAAGGGATGTGAGGAGGTCATCTGGGCTCACCTGCTGCTCAGGGGTGCTCAGGTTGTATCAGTTTGCTCATGGCTGCAACCAGTTAAAGTTTGAATCACTTCTCTCAGCCTCTCCTGGCATGCCAAGTGCTCCAGCCCCCAGACAAACTCCAGTGTTTGTCCATTCTTTATTTGTCTGATAGCTACTCCATTCCTCCCTCTCATCAACACCAAAATGTGATTTGGAGCCCTGAGTTGCAACTATGCCAAATAGCTGTATTTAACATAGGGTATGGGGGCAGGGGTTGGAGGAAGGGTATGTTGAGTTTTTCTGAGACATAAAACTGCCAGGTGGGAACTGAGAAAGGAAATTTGCAGTTAAGAGTAATAAGGAAGAAAAGGCATTTAATGTAAATGCTGTAATTCTGCAATTCAATTGAATTTAAAAGCAGATTGGAAATCTAGGATAATAAAGTTCCTAGAACTTGTGTGAAAACTGGCAGCTGGGCAGAGGACAGAAATATTCCCAGAGCCCCTGCAAAGGGGAAGGGTGGCTGTACTTAGCCATAACAAGTGCCATCTGACAGCAGCTGGCTGTTCAGTGGCTGTGCATGGTGCTCCAGAGCAGCCTGTCCCTGCCTACAGTGGGGTTGGGAGGAGTACAGAGGTGCAACACTGACGAGATGGATGGTTGTGTACAGGACAAAGCATGCTGCTCTGTAGAAAACCTGATTTTTCTGTTCAGAGAAAACAATTTATTTTTTTTAAACCGCAGTAGCAACACACCAGCAAGCTCATGGTACTAACAATAACATGTGACTTAATTACTATATTTGCCTAAATGCCTTGACCTTTAGCCCTTCCTTTTTCTGCCAATTTAGATGGATGTTTTTAGGGGTAAATGTTCTTAATAATTGAGAAGGTCCTGCCAAAAAAAATGACCTAAAAATTATGTCTGCTGTTTAATATAGTGTGACTGATTTGGAGCCCAAAAAGCCCAGTTGAATAAGAGAGATGGATTTGGTAGCTGATTTGGCTCAGCACCACAGATATGCAGAACATTAAACTCAATAACCAGAGGCAAGTGCAACCAATATGGTATACATATAGGGGCTGACAGAAGGTGTTAGACCCCACAATCAGACACCTACAATTAAAATTCAAGTGATACTTGATGTTACAACTAAGACTGTTTAAGATCAGCCAAGTGGAGAGTTTTTGTGGCAGGGAGGACAAGGCTCATGCCACAGATCTGGGAAAATAGTGGAGACTGTAGTTTTGTGTTTGGTGGAAGGGCCCACCTTTTGGTTTTTTCCCCAAACTTGGCTCCTCAGTCAAGGTCACTTTGCACACTTGTGGTCTCCTGTGCTTGCAACAAAATAAGTGAGGAAAATGGAAGACTCTGTTTTCTATGCCTTTATTGCTACCAAAGACATTGTTGCCAGCTTGTAGCTTTAGTTTGTGCTATTTTACCATTTGGGATAGCCTGAAGATTATCACCTTTATGGAAGGGTTTGTAATTAGCAGGAATGGCACCCAACAGCCTAAGGGGTCTGTGCAGACTGCTATTAAATGCCAAAACTCATTTTTCAAATAATCTCAAAACAGTTTTCACCAAGTCCAGGACAAACTCCTGAACCCAGTGTAGCTTAGGGCTAAGAACACTTCTCCCTTGTCTTTTTTGTTCCCTGACATGGCTTCAGAAAAATCTCCCAATTGCACACACAATGGAGATATCATACCATGCTTGTTTGGCTTCCTGGCAACACCAAAACAGAGCTAGACACTTCTATTTTTTTTGTAAGTGGTACCTCCAAACAAGTTGTACTGCACTATGAGCTGGTCTCTGCCATAAAAATGCACACATGATGTGTATAAATACATATATATACATTCATTGATATTCTCAGCACCAGGGATTAAATAATTCTGCACCATGTACATTTTTTGTGCTCTTAAGGTGCACTGTTGCTTTGCAAGCAAAACAGTAGCTCTTTCATTTGTCAGTGACATTGCACAAAGTGCTTATAATTCAGTGTTAGCTTATCAGCCGTTCAATCTCCCACTCCAGGGAATGTGTCAACCATCAAAAGGAGTAGAGGTGTGCTGAATCTTAATGGCTTCTGTTTCATCAGACACACTTTCTTAAGGGCATTTAATCAATGAGGACAAGCAGTAGGCAGACTTTTAAATAAATGTGTCACTTTAGGTTAATCTGCAGTACAGTTGAATGTATTTGTTTATGTGATTCCCCGAATATGTTCCTCTGCTGCTCAGCTGAATTGATAATCTATAAATCAAAACATGTTACAAGTAGTTTTAAACTAGCCCTTGAGCAATAACTTCATTTGACCTACTGGTATCTAAACCATCCAGAAGTTTCAGATCCAAGGGTGTTTAATGTCAGTGTTCCATATTCAGTAGAGTTTCAAGCAAGCCCTTGGCTTAGTGAATCAAATTGGGTTTTGGTTCATTGCAGATTTATAGGGGTTTTGCTTTTGCTTTTGCTTTTTCTCTTTCTCTTTCTTTTTCCTTTTTTTTTTTCTTTTTCCTTTTTTCTTTTTCTTTTTTCTTTTTCTTTTTCTCTTTCCTTTTCTTTTCCTCTTTCTCTTTCTCTTTCTCTTTCTCTTTCTCTTTCTCTTTCTCTTTCTCTTTCTCTTTCTCTTTCTCTTTCTCTTTCTCTTTCTGAAGCAGCCTTTTGGAAAAAATTAAAACCAAATGAGAAAGTGGAAAAAAAAACAGGAGGATTTGAAATATTTAAGCATTGTCTTTTATTATTGCTTACTACTAATTATGAAATTAATCCAATCAGATGATAGGGTAACAGTTGTAACTGAAAAAATACTATTTACTCTTAAAATAGTTAAAACAAAGAAATGGATAAAATGGTTTGTATGGATATGTGCATTCATTTGTTTCTGCTTGTGCAGGTGATAAGCAGCTACCCACAAATTCTGATCTATTATGTTAACTCCCTTTTAATTAAAACACTGAAATCATTTATTCTTTCTGCTCAGATATGAAATAAAGATTATCAGAAAATTCATGGGGGAGAGTCATGCATTAGTGTATATTAATCACGTTTAGTCCATTGTAAAATGCATCTAAATTAGCCCCTGCTACAATGATAACAATGTATATTGGTGTTCAGAGAGAGGAAAATTGACAAACTAGTGGAAAAAAATGGCTAGCCCATTGGTACCTAAGAGTTGCATTGATGTGAAATGGTGGCAAAGCGTCTTTGTTTTACGCTAATGTGGACAAGATTATAATCAAGCCTAACAGCTTGGATGTTATTTGTGTTACTCAGCTGTGAGAACATATAAGTCCTGACTGTGTAGTTGAAACCCCCTTGGAGACCAACGCTAGTTTTACCTGCATAATGGCCACAGAGTTGTATTGTAATAGTGTAGAAATTATTCTCTGCTATAATAGAAAACTTTTACCTACAGCCATCTACTGAGGTCTTTGGTGGAAACACTGCAGACCGAAGCATGTGACATTGCAAAGGACATCTGTGATTACAAGATGCTGCTTTTGTTATGTAATATAAATCATCTGAGCATGGGCATCCAACCAGAATATGACTTTCCAGTTCACGTGGAGTAATTAGATTGGTGAGAGTGTGCCAAGTGCAGAGTAGTGAAACAAAATAAAGCGCATCAACAGATATCATAGATAGAATATAGGGCTGAGGAGATGTTACAGGTGTTCTCAGTAATGTTCTAACAATTTTAAGGGTGATTCTCATATGACCTTAGCCTGCCACAACTGCTCTCATTCCAAGCTACACACAGTAGAATTGTGTTTTTATAAGCATATATATAATGAGTACTTTCAAATGTATATTCATGTGCCAATTTGTATCACAATTTTGCTCTTCTCCATTTAAGACATAAACACATTCCTGTACATCCTACTGGTAATGTACAATTAGCTTCCTGAGACTAAAGTCTGTTTTTCTCTCCTTCATTGCAGGAGGCTTTGAAGTCACCAGGTAAAAAACACCTCATTGCTTTAAGAAAGATATTTAATATGAATCTGAATGCCATGTAAATCAAACCATTCTGTAAACTGTGGCTCAACCTCTTTAAACATATCTCCACATTAGCTTTAACATCATTATGTCCCATTGTGATGAAAATGGACTTTCTGTATCCTGTGATAAAGAAAATAGCCACTTTATGCAGTTTCTGTCTGCAATTATCCAGGCTTTTCTCAGACTCTAGAGAAATCTAAGCTAATTGCTTTGGGACTTTTGCTACATTTCCATAAATTCTTTCTTAATTTTTCATGAGAAACTGTTATTGCATTTGGCCTTTAAGTTCCCATTGTATTCAATAATGTAAAGAAGTCATTATGAAAACATAACCAATTCACTAGTGCCTCCATCAAAGCCACACTCTTTTATCTACATGTATTCTCAGGTGAGACTGACTGACTGAACCAAACCTTTCAATGGCTCTTTTTTTATATTTCGATACATGCTTTTCTTCAGCCAAGCTTACTCAAAGCAAATCTAAAAGTACTTCTATGTGGTACATGACCTTGTCATTATAGGACATGAACTGAGTTTGCTTTATCTGACAGTTGGCTGTGGAATTGCTTTTATACCTACTGATTGAGCCAAAAATAAAGAATTGTGTTTTAATTGACATTGCAGTAATGAAAATGAGGCACATTTCCAAGGGAATGCCTCACAAATTGTGATTTTGTATTTGATTTATTATTTTGAACTCAAGGCCATGATTTCTGTAAACTAGAAACAACAATCAAATATTCTGAATCCATTGTAGTGCACATTGTGCAGACATTCAGTAATACAAACACAAGCTCTATCCTGGTAAGTGCTGAGCATTTCTCAGATCCTTTTTTTCTTTCCTTACCCAGCTGGACTTCAATACCCTGATGTACATTTTCCTCTGCACCATTCTTTTAAAATACAACAATTATTAATGTTAACTGTATTAATTAGATAATACTCCACAAAACAGTGATAATGCTGATTTTGGATGAGGGCTTCTGGAGTAAATGCAGTTCCTTGCAGGCTTCTGAAATAACGGCAGCTCTGTGCAGCTGACTACAGCTGGTCAAGCATTTTGTGAAAATAATACTACACAAATTAGAAATCAAGAACTGTCAAAAGCATGGCTAAAGTTGTATTATTGACTGTGAAAATGTATGTCACTATCTTCTTCTGCAAGCTGCAGTGTAATAGCTTTGACTGCACTCTGAGGACAAGCTTTTCAACAGAAAAATCAGCAGATTTGCATTCATTGTAGTGTCGTCATGCTGGTTTACATTCACTACATCACCAACCTCTGTGAGGTCTGTACTTAAATAAAAGCATCAGTGCAGTCCACTGAGATGCCATTTTAAAAGTCCACGAACCATATGAAACCTGCTTGGCTCCCTCAGACCCCTGAAAAACACTAATAACAATGAAAGCATCTACCCCATTTTCAGTATTGTATATTACAGATTTTCACCATCTAGGTCTTTATATTGTGATCATAAAATATCGACATTTTTGTAATCAGATACGTGCCACTGCCAGCTCTGAAGCAGTAAATATAATTTGCACTACAAGACAGACTTCTGCAATGATTTTCCTTTGAATATTGCAATAGAAGAAAACATAAACAACTGAGACACAAAAGAAAATTAAAAGGATCAGGGTGAAAAACTCATCCTGAAAAATCAGAATAAGCTAATATTTTTCTATTAGAGAATACTGCTTAGTGATATGATTTATGGAAAGCACAGCTTTTGCTGATATCAACAGCAACCACTATACATTAGAACTGAATCATTTAATGATCTCTAAGGTCCTTTAACGTCTGATTACTGAAAAAGACAAGAGATTGTAAGCAAACCTCAGAAACCTCTAAGGTTTGACTCAGAAACATGCTCACAAATCCCATTACTCATCCTAAGCTTTTCTAAACCTCTTTCGTGTGGTAATGAAGCAGAGAATCATTGTATGACTGGATCTCGTATTCTCTTGTAGGTAGGTGGTCCAAAATAAAAGAAAACCAATAGTGTTTGTGATATTTGTCTTAATCTTAAATAAGTAAAATGCAAAAACCTTAAATAAGTAAAATATTAGCCATACTCCTCGCTTTCTCACCAAAAAAGATAAAGATGGCCTCAATCTTGTGCACAGATTCGGGGGTTTTTTTCACATTTGTTAGTGATTTCCCTGTGCTGAAGACTATCAATTCAAGACCTGTGCCATTTCCATACTTCCCAGGAGCAGTGGTGTTTTATTCTCTGAGGAAGTGACTGATGTGAACGGGAATATTGGCAGCATATGGCACCACTCAGGCTGTCTGAAGTGGATGGTGCTTTGTACTGGAGGGAGATTTACTCTGTTTTAGTTCTTGTTGCACACGTTTCCAAGCAGCGCACATTCACAGCCTCTCTGGGATGGCAGTTTTACTACTGCTGCTTTTCAAGGATTTGCTGCCACTGATGCTAATGGTGAGATAAGTGAAAGAAGCAGTACAGTATATGAGCTGAGATTTTGACTGCTAAGAGTATTAACTATCAGATTTTTCCTTACTGCGGTGGTAGCAAAAATAGTGAGTGATATTAGGGCGCTAAGTATAGAAGAGAAGTCATGTATATGACTTCAAAAATGCTTGAACACAGTATATCTCTACTTTATTCAGAGCACTAGATATGTTTTTTTTATCCCAAGAAGTACAGCCCCCATCTCCACATTGTCTTTCTTCCACAAAAAAATTGGATTTGCTTTGGAATAGAGAAATGATTGAAAGGCCTGCCCTCATCCCAAAATCTCCTATTGGAAGATTAATGGTCTTAACACCTGGTCCGCCTTTCTTTTTACTGTATTCCCCCCAATCATGCATTTATAGCAGCATCTGAGGAAAAATGGATCCACCAGCAGGGGTGAGGTGTTTCTTAATTCATAAGGGATGTAAAAGGCAGGAACATGCAATTATGTTATTCCCTGTAGTTGGTGAGTGGATCTGAGGAGGCAAGATGTTACTAGGGATTGGGCTAAACAAGGTATTAACTGAAAGGAGTGGAACAAAGATTAGTGGAAGAGGCATGAGACATGAAATGCTGGAAACAAAGAGATCCACACCAGAAAGGTGATATAAACATCTATGCTTGCGTAATGTGTGTGCACTTCTGTCTGCTTACATAAGATTGGGGTGGGAGCTAAAGGAAAGAAAGGAAAACGGAGAGGAAAGGTGCAAATACAAAGGGCACTTCCAAGTTTTTTTGATTAAGAGAACAGCAACAACCAGTGTTTCTTGTACAAACACAGCTGCAGTGATGCAGGAAAACAGACTTTGAACTTCTAGGGACTAATTGAATGGCTTGGCTGTGCTTCCCCAAGCAAATCATTCTGCTTTGTTTGTACATGATAATTGCAATAGGCCTTACAGCTAGTAGTCCTTTTACTGGTAAAGAAAATTTCACTTGGGCAAATTCAGTCCAGCAGGACAAGTTTATTGCATCTTGAATATATTCAGAAGTACATATATGAGATAGGTAATTCCTTCTTTTGTAGCTGGGTCTTAATGGTTTTTTCTTTTACATGTTAGCTACTTTCTATCTTTTCAGCATTTTGTTGATCTGATATTGCCAAAACCATGATATCAAATGAAGTGATTACACGAGCTAGTGAAATATGGCTTGCTTCTTTTCCCTTTTCTTTGTTTCACTGTCTGCTAAATAAGTGAGAGAAAGACAGTTGCTTGAACTATTTGGGGAAAAAAACCCAAACCACATAAACAAGAAAAAAATGCAAACAGTGAAATAGCCTTGGATTTTTCCAGAATTCTTAGTGTTTAGTTTCAGTCTAACAGACAATAAAGAAGATTATTCAGAGAATATATACACAAGGCACACATAAAATTTTCTTTGAATTGTTAGCTAGATATGAGACTGATCACCAAAAGCAACATAAAAAAGCCCTTTCATTCTTGCAACAATCATCCTTTTCTATTAGCTGAGTGTGTTGAAAAATCCCTTGACATACATACATACATAGAATACCAATTTCCATACAAGTAAGTGCTGTCTAGCACTATCATGTTCCAGCCAGCTCTGTTGTGAAGACAATTGTTCATTGCAAGCTGTTGGGAAGATAAAGTTCATATGCTTTAAACAAAGCCAACCCAAAGTAGCAACAAAAACAAACAGAAAATCCCTGCAAATTTTTGACTGTTAAAGTCCATTATGCATTATGTTTTTCTTTACTTCAATGAAGGATCTTACAGAAACCTTGCTACAATAACAATGAAAAACACATTGCTTTACATGATGCTTCATTTGTGAATTCCCTGTGGCTAGTGCATTTCTTTCCCAAACTGAAAGAAATGAAGTGTCATGTGTATCTACTTGTTCTTCATTGCTCACATTCCTCTTTGCATTGGCGAGGATTTTACAGTACAAGAATGCAAGAATGGTACTTTACTTAAAGATACTGTGTTATGTTAAGTAGACAGTACTGTCATTATTTAGCAGCTATGCTAGGCTGTGGATGTAGTCCTGTTGATTTTATTAAAGAGGCTGTCAGGATCTATAATTCACACATCATTAGCCGCTTCATTAAGACTACAGCAGCTCTGTGAGCCCTAAACTTGTAGCAGTTTCAAGACAATACAAGTAAATGCTCACTGGCTGAGACATGCAGGCATCTCCAGTGACTTGTTCACTGGATAGTTAAAAGCCAGTACTGTTTTTTAGGAAACACTGTTTTCAAACTATAAGCATAAATGCATAAAACATGTTCACTTAGAATTGATTTGATTTAAGATAAAAGCATTACTTTGCAATGAGGTGTGCACTCTCACATCATCAATCAAAAAAAAGGCAATAACATACCAAAATGTACAGTCATTTAAGTATTTTCATATGGTTTAGGGGTTTTTTACTGGATATGAAGCAGACTGTGTGCTGAAACAATATGAAGCAGAACTCTAACAGACATAAGTAATATGAATTGCATTTATTTAAGAATTTAGAATTAATGGAGCATTAATTATATAGAAAAAATTTTTATTTTCCTATTCTTTTCCCCAAAGTCCTTTTTATTTCCATTCTACTATATCCGGATCCTTGCACATACTTTCCCTTCCCTTTGTTCAATAGGCATCTCCTTCCTTTTCTCCCTGCTTCATTTGTTAGAGCGACCAACTCAGACAAAAGCAGATAGCATGGATTTCAAGCCTGATAGACCTGAGTGGATTTGGAAACAAGCAAAAATGTTTACACTATCACTGATTACGAAGAGCCAACTGCAGAATCCTCCCAGGTAAGATGCATGCACAGTCCTCACAGCACCACCCAGCTCTTCCCCTCTTTTTCCTGACCTTTTTGCCTTCTTCCATTGTCCCACCACTGCATGGTTGCCAACGTTTGTGCACTCCCTGGGGTGCAGAAGTGGGGAACAGATCCAGTGGCCAGGCACTGCTGGCTTTGACTCAACCACCCCTGATGCCTCCTCCCCCAGTAGAACTCTTTGATATCAGAGCATTGCTTGTGTTCTGCAAACATCTTCTGACAGGAAAGTTTTCCTTCTATTACCAGCAACCACAAATTTCCAGTCTTTCTCATCTCAGGAGCCGCCAGCACAGCTTGATGGAACAGAGCCACCAGACATCCATACAAGAGGGCTTCCATGCAGGAGGGCTCTAGGCACTGTGGGGTCCCTGTCCACCTGACTCTGAGTCTGTCAGCCTCCTCCTCAGCTCCTTCATCCCAGTTCCTTGGTATACCTCAGTGGTCCAGCCTCACAGCACTCCTAGAGCTCCTGTGGTTCAGGGCCACAAGGCTGCAGGGCAGTCACTGGGCTGGGGCCAGAAGACCAAGTATAGCAACTGCTCATCACCATCAATGCTCTAAGCTTAAGTGTCCTGACAGATATGTAGCTGCATTTCTGGGGCTCAGCATCTGGTACTGAGGTTTCTCAGCAAGTGCAGCCTGGCACCCCTAAACCAGTGCTCAGTTCAACCTACAGGTACTCTCTAACAGATAGAAGACCAAAATCTACATTCTTTGCAAAAAACAAGTAAAAGTTATGCTGATGGCTGTTAAGGGCTGACAGCCTTCTGTGGGGCTCAGCCTACTGCTAGTGCTAGGGTTAGAGTTAAGAGGAGAACAAGCCCAAAGCTACCATAAGAATGAGGCTAAAAAGGGGTTGCCAAAAGAATCAAAGGGCTGCCTGGCAGTCACACTTTCTGCATGTTTTTCTCATGCACTTTTTGAAGGCTGCTAAAATAAATAGCAAGATATCGTATTTGTTGTTAGCTCTGGAGCACTATACAGAGCATAATTGATTGATGTTACCCCAAAAGTCCATTTGAATTTTGCTAACTTAATTCCTTTCAGCTTTACTAACAATTTAAATAGCATAGTTGTTGCTATAAAGTAAATCTTTAGGTAAATGTACTGTCAGCAAACATATTGTACCTTTCTGGGAGGCAGTAAGTGAATATCTGTATTGACATTTTTGTAGGGAAATAAGTCAAACTTTTATTTTCAGATCTTTTTTCTCCTTTCCATTTACCAGATAGATTTCTGCTCAGTCACCTCAGAATCTTTCCAGGTTAAATCCCAGGTCCCCAGTGGAATGTATTATTCTTTCTGTCAGATGTCAATGTTTCTGAGAATGGTCTAAACAGGAAAAAGAAGTCTTCTAACACCACCACAATGCCAACAACTATTTTTGCTGTGAGACAGTGGTTGCATAATGGTAACAACTTACAACATACTTATAATTTATTGGTATATCTGGGTTGTAAAGTTCTGTCTACGGTTGACATTATTCTTTCTGTTTTGGTGTACTAGTAGTTGCTGAGAAATAAGATCAGCTATGTTTTTCCAGCCTGTGTCTTTTAGTGCCATGCAAATGTATAAAATGCTATAGGACAAAGGTGGCTTTTGTAAAAGGGGACAGAATGAAGAGATCCATGGTTTTTTTCCTGCTGTTATCACTGATGAGTATTTGTGCTGTCAACAGCAAAAGTACTGGTTATGTTGGGAGCTGCTGGATTTTGTACAAACCAGAAGGGTAGTCACTGTGTAAACTATGGGAGGCCAAGATTTTTCACCATGACCTTGCACTGACCTCACCCTTGAGGTACAAACTTCTTTGTGAGAGGAAAAAATACGAATGCCTTCCTGTCTGTCCAGGACAGATGGCCTAAGACATGATAGTAACTCCAATGTGCTCAAGGCCATTCTCTAGCAATGAGGCCAACCTGCAGAGAAAAACGTACATCGTTTCCTTTAAATTATCCTACTGTTCAAAACAAGGTTGCCAAATCCAAACCTACAACTTAGGAACTGTTGTGTCGCACACCTAGCAGACAGTACAGATCAAAACTCGGCTAATGCAGCTCTGGAATTGTGTCTGTTTGGATGAGTAAGCAAAGTGCCCAGCACTGTTCTCCAGCTTTCTTTAATTTAGCAGTATAGAAACAGCAGTGGGGTTTCTTCTGGTGGTCCTCATTCTTTCTGGGGAGTAAATCTACTAATTCCATGTTCATTTTACTTGGAAAACTTGAAGGAAATACAAGCAATTACCTATTAAAGGAAAGTCAATAGTCACCACAGAATCATCTGAGCAAGTCAAATCATATTCATACATTTTCCCAGTTCAACTAGCATGTGCCTTTCCCAGCCTCATCTTTTCCCTGCAAACTGTATTCATTCTCAAGTTTAAAAAAGATAAGAAAAAACAATCAGCTCAGATATTCCTATCTGACCTGACTGTGTGGAGGGCTGTTTGTGTCCAGAGGCAGGATGACAAGAGGGTTATACCTACAGTAAATCAATGAACACTAAATGCTACAGAAAGCTAGCAAGGTTTAATTAATTAGTCCCACAAGATACCATTGAGCAAGTTAACAGTAAAACATTTTTCCTAAGAGATCATCCAACTTTACAAGAGCTGCGTAATCTCAGATTATGACTACAAACCAAGAATGCATGGAACTCAGCATGAGAAAATCTTTGTGACAAATCTTAAAAAAAAAATAAACTGAAAAATAACTGGAAAAAAACAGAAATGTTATGTTTTTCCAATAGATGCATAAAAATCTAAAGAAGAACTGTCCTATCCATCTCACGCAATTCCAGAAACCTGCAGACATAATAAAAAGATACTGTGAAAGCAGCAAATATATCTGTAATATCCTCATGAACTCCTCCTGATGACAGAGGATCATTATTGTTTAGTGTCCTAAACCAGTCATGGCCCATGCTTAAACCATGGAAAATGAAAAAAGCCCTCTTAGGAATGTTTAGATACCACTAACATTCAGATAGCATTCTAAACTCAGAGATTTTTAGGCACCTTGCAGAATTCAGCTGTTTCAAGCCAACGATTTCAACCATAATCCATTTACTCATCTCTGCTCTTACAGTACGTTTTTAATATGATCTCTGAATCATCATAACTTTCAAGACCAAGGCCTTGGAAGAAAACTAAAATCATCAACTGATGATAAAAGAAATAGATAAAAACCTATAAACAACTAAATAGAAATCTCCTCACATAAACACTTTCTCCCATCAGGTGCTAAACCTTCTCATGATCATTCTCACATCAGACTGACTGTCCAAACAGCTCCCCAGCATAAAGCTAAAATACCGAAGTTTCAAGCTGGAGCTTGACTATGGCTTCAGTTTCATTACTGCTTCAAATAATGTCATAATACTGAGCAGATGCCAATGTAAGTTAAATTACTAGCTAAGCAGGTATTAAAATCTCTCATCAAAGTCCTAGAACAACTCTACAAGTTATAAAATTAAATCACCTACAGGGTCCTTTTGGCTGTGTGGAATCTTGAGCCCAAAGTAGTCTTATTTTCTTATTTATCATGTGTTTCACATTCATCATGTATCATGTATTTATAAGGCACCTCATATTTGTGGTAGGTATATATCTTTAATCACATTATAACATTACTTCAGCTCTAGATCTAGGGTAACATGACAAAAAGACACAAGATCTGCAATAATCCCTCTGCCACAAGTGCTTTATAAAACATCCATCCAATACCAGAGTGATAACAGGAGTCCAAATGACCAAATCAATGGATTTGCAGTCACTTCTCTAAAAAAGATCTGCCTTGTCATTCTAACTGTATATTTGCCATTAATAGTTACAACCAACAATTGCAATCACATAGGCATATACAGATTGAATTCCGCGGTGAGCTTGTGAAGGTTGGATCAAAGACAATTTCTACAGAAGTATTTATACATCGCCAATATCAGGTACCATGCATTGCTGTTTTTCTGGGATCTGGCCCAGATTTTTGGCCTATTTCTAGGACTCTATAGCATAAGCCAAATTTGTCTACACAGCTAGGACGTATGTAATACACAGAATATGTATGCCGAGTAAAGCATTTCTAACATGTGGCATTCTGCAAACATAGGCCCTTACATGTGCACAACTGTGAACAGTGTAGCGACCTCTTGTTGTAGGTTGATGGCCTTTCCCTTTTAAATCCTCTCTGTTGTTTTTAAGCTAAAATTAATCAAGCAGAGCAACGTTTTATTTACTGATTAGCAGGTATTAAATAAATTTAAAAGGCAGTGGCTTTTAAAAGTGTTCGTACTATCATGGAAGTAATGTGAGAACAACTAATTTAAAATCATAACATTAATGGAAGTGGATAAAGTGAGTAGACAGTTGTATGGATTTATCGAGTGAAGTATGCATCTTCAATGTATTAAAAAATGATCGCCTCATTTTGATTAAGGATGCAACATTTCTTTCCATTGAGACGTGCTTTACATCTGAGAGGTTGTAATGTGTCTTACAAATAGCTTCAGTATTTCACAGGCAAATTACATATCTCTCACTTTCACATGTTCTGTCACTAAGTGAATGGAGATGCTAGAAAATTCAGCTTTAAGAGTTCACTGGTTTTCCATCTGAAACAGCCTTTTCACTACAAACCAACCTTTTTTGCACGGGGTTTAATCATTTTGAGATGTTTCTCTTGTATTCCCTTAGCAAGGTATGACACAAATCGACAGACATGAGCAAACTTCAGCCCCATGAACATTTGCCCACGAGAGACATGTAATCCCTGGCAGTAGTACTTAATCACATTCCTCAGTCAGGTGTCAAACAGAGCAAAGGCAAGTTTTGTTTAGAGAACCTCAAAAGAACAGCCAATTTGCAAATTTGGACATCTGTGCTAGACTGCGTCTGTCCTGTTTTTTCAGTTTAATCTGTCAAGATAGCCATTTCCCCATTCTCTAAAACAAACACAGACTTCCTTGTTTAAACACTGCAACAGTTCTAACAGAGCACAGTTTTTAATCATCCTCTGCTAAGTACACCAGCAAGAGGCTCAAAAAAGAAGCAAAACACCTTAACTGTAAGATGCTGATTTTGCTGTGTGCAAAAGACCAGGGCATGCAGCCCTCAGATTTTAGATGGACTCGTAAGGAAAACATGTGACTCAAAAAAGATGAGCTCTTTTTTTGGCCTCTTAATTAAAAGAGGCCAAATTAAATTCGATTTTACTCCAAAAAAAAAATTAGAATAAATAAGGGGGACAGGTGTCACTTTTCTTTTCCTATAGGGTATCCTTCCCTACGGATTCCCTCTTCTACTCAGATTATATTAATATAACACTAGGAAAAGCTTTTCCATGAACAATGCAATCAAAAAATGTGATAAATGTTGAACACGAGCCTATAGGTAGCCACTGCTTTTAGTACAAAAATCTAAGTAGATATGCCTCTCTCAGAAAGACTATTAAATATAGACAAATAAAAAAATCCAATTAAAATCATTCATCTATTTTTTCTGAATATTGACTTGTCTTTTATTCTTTCCAGTCTTTTCCTCTCCTTTTCTATTAGTTCTGATTCATTCCATCCATTTTGGTATTATTTATCTTAGGTTTTTTATTGTTCTGAATGTTATTCTCTTGCCTTTCTCTTCTGTAACTATTTGTTCTTTTTCTTTCTGAAAGAAGCATTTCTATTCCATTCATTCTTAACTGCTTTTATGTCCAGCACCTTTTACTGACCTACACACTTTCTCTCTCCTTCTCCTATGATCTTTCTCTTCTTTTCTTTAGTCTGTTTCTTTTCATTATGGTCTACTGTTTCTTTCTTGTCCTTCACTACTACATTTATCCTTCTTTACCCCCAAGTCTCCTTTTCCTTGCCACTGAAATCCCTCCCTTTATCTCTTTCTCATTATGGGATTTCCCCACATCCTAAACTCCTGTCTTTTCCGATCCAACATTCGATGTCCTACCCTCTCATTCTTCCCAGGGTCCTTCTTCCTGTCCTCTATTGACAGAAATGATACTCTTTCATCTTGCTCTTTCACCTCTTGCTTTATTTACACTACAGCACCAGCTGAGTCTTACCACATGCTTAGGAATCAGTCTACTCAGGGTTTGGATCTTGTGATTTCCCATACAAACAGTCCTGATTATTTTCTACCTGTGAGCCACCTGGGTGTATTGTGAGTGTGCATTCTTTGTCAGGAGCCTCCTTCCCACTTGGGATAAGGGTCTTGGTCAGGTCAGTGCAGAAGTATCCCATGACAAAGTTTCCTTGGTAGTTCATACAGACTTCCGAGAGTTCCTCTTCCATAACAGCTTGGTCAAGAGTGTTTCTCTTCGGAAAGCACCATTAAAGAGAAGAACACACAAGGTCTGGAGAGGAAGTTTTAAAATACTTTATTCTTGGACAACACAGGAACCACACAGGTCCATAAACTAACAAGAATACCTATATATGTGTCTCAACCAGAGTTTATTGTCCTCACAGTGATTCTATAGGTTCAATTTATGATTATGTCCTAGCAGGCATGAAGTCTCAAATGCTTGAAAATAGACTGCAAAATCACCTGTGAAATACCCCAGGACCAGGGAAATACTAGTTGCAGCCACATGAGACAGAAGTGAAGAAACAACCCTGAACTGACTAAATAAAAATTTTTTAAAAAGCAAAACCTAGCTATGGTCTGTGATCCATGTTCTGATTATCTCAAGAGGTGAGTTCCCCTCACACTATGCTCATCAAGTTCAAATGGCAGTTTGCCACAGGGGATTCCTTAAAGTGCCAAGTGCAGAACAGGTGGCTATCCATAGTTTCCACCTAAAAGCAGTGATTTTAAAGCTTTGCAAAGATTTCTAGCAGTACTTACACAGACATTCCTTCTGTTGCTGAAGAATGTGATCATCCTTACAAAATCTTTGTATCTAGAACTTATTTAAAGATAAATTTAAGAAATTTCTAAAATTGTACTGTACTCCGATGTGCTTATAAAAATGTGTCCATCTTTGAGTCTTCTACACATGATGTCATCTTAGTATTGTGAAAAATATGTTGCATCCTTCAAAATTATGAGGTCCGTTTTGGGAGATTTCTTCTGTCTACTTCATTGAAGTCATCCATCCAAACAACACATCATTGCTGCATGGAGTCTTCCCCTTAGTGTTAGAAAGTTCTGTTGAGGGCTTTTACGTTTATGCAACATTATGGTTCTTTCAATCAGTTCTGACAAAAAGACTAACAAATTCATGAAAGGATCATGAATTAGAGACACAATATTCAGATTTCCTTCCGTATTTCCTTCTAATCCTGCTCTACAAGGAGATCAGCTAAATAATTTCATAATCCGTCAAACACTTGAACATTCTGCAGTTACTAGTCACCTGGAGAAATTTACAGCTTGAGGAAAAGGGCATAGTTCCAAGACAAATCCAAATCCTAGTGAAGGCTGAGGCTGTAGAATTAAAGGATTTTTTCACAATGAGAATATTGTTCTGAAGATTTAAATATCAGAAGTTTATCTGGGAAAATACCATCTCACTCAGTGAAGAAAAAAAAAAAAAAGTGGTTTTCACAGAACTATAGAACTATATGCAAAGAACATGAAGTAAGGAATCCAGAAGAAAGCAGGATGAATGTTACAGGAATTCAGAACTGGAATAGAAACATCAGAGGCATCAGAATGGAACAAATTACTAGGAAGGAGAAATCCGAGAATGAAGAAATAGGGCTCTGTCAGATATGGTATAAGAGTCTGATAGCCCAGATTTCAGGTTGGTGTAAAGGCTATGATAAAATTTGGCCTGATGAGGCCCAGACCCCTCACTTGCTGCCAAGGCACACCACTAGCTCATGCTCACTTTAGTGCTCACTAGGAACCCCAGAACCCTTCCAGTCAGCCTCAACCTGTGCTTTTGCTCTTGATTACTGTGTCAAAGGAGCAGGAATTCACGTTTACTTTTGTTCAACCTCACACAATTCTTTACGACTCAATCTTTCAGCCTGTCAATGTCTCTCTGTAGAGTGGCTATTCCTTTTGTGTATGCACAGCTCCTCCCATTTTGATGTCTTGGAGCAGATGCATTCAGTCCTAACACCTGGATCAGTTATAAGGATATTGAGTACCACTTTTCTCAGTATTCACCCTGGCGATCTCTGCTTGTAAGTGACAGACAGTGATTTTCAGCCATTGATCACCACAAGTTCAGACATTTTTCCATACATATTGCGATCCATATGTCCAGTCTATAACTGAATGGCTTGTCAGCAAGTATGCTGTGGGAAGCTGTGTCAAATATCCTGCTAAAGGATGTCCTATAAGTGATGTCGTCAGCTCTCTGCTCACCAAGGAAGTTGTTTCACCACAGAAGGTGACCAAATTGGTCACGCACAATTTATACTTGGTAAATTTGTGTTGGCTTTTCCCAGTTATATCCTTGTCCTTCACATGGCTGGATATAAAAGTGTACAAGAGGACCTGCACCACAATTTTCCAAGGGACAGTAGTAAAGCTTATAAAGTTCTGGATCTGTATCTGCTTTGATCTAACTGTGATTTCCTCTTACTATTTTCAGTTTAACAACATATATATTGGAAGGACACAAAGGAGTTCTCTTCAAAATTTGTGTATAGCACTTGAGGACAGGTCATGCAAAACGGTAGATGCTCCTGTAACTCATTTATGCCCTAAGAAGCTCTTTAGAAGCTCATCTGTGTCTTAGAGTATCCTATAGTGTAGTTCATGGAACAACTGGAGAGATATAGAGGAAAATGAGAAGAAAAATGCTTCTAAACTGTGAAGAATGTCATCAGTGCATACACCAGGGCAAGGAGCTGGTATGATCCTTGATATGGTACCTCTCCCTTTTCCCAGCGATCCAATATGTGTCTAATACAGTGCTGCCCACACACACATGCATACAGAATCTGAGCATGGTGAGGTCCTACATGCCTGTATTATCAGTATCTTCACTGGCCTGCTCTCTAAAGAGAACTTTGGGGGTTTTGCTTGTGAATATGTTTTACTGTGTGTGAGTGTTTATTTATGAAGGACAGGATGTTTTGATTTGCACCTTAAGATCTCTCTGTCAAAGACCTGAATCTCTTGTTGAATACACTAAAAACACAGAGATGGGGTGAACATTTGTTTGATAAATTCAATAGAATAGATACCTGAATGCATTTCTTATAGAGGAACACAAAAGAAGTCTTACAAAATAACAAAACCTTAGTTTAAATATTTGCTAAGAGAAGAAATAGATTTTGTAGGCTAATATAATAGTGAAGGAATAAAGTGTTGCTAATATATTTCTACTATAGCATATTCCTGCCTTTATTTTCAGGCAAGGCAATTTAATCTTTTACACTGTATAGGTAGCACATAAACTCATGGAAAGGCTGCATGGTTTTTCAAAGGAATGTGAATATTAGCTATTCAACAGTGAGGCAAATTTAAGACCCATGTTGGCACAATGATATAGTTTATGAATATGTAGTTTATTAATGTCATAAATAATTAACTCAATCCAAGTAGACTCCTTTAAAAAGCAATTTACTAAGTTGTCCAACAATACAGCAACAAAACACATGGAATACACTTTGCTAAGAGGCATAATTTTTTAAAAAGGATTAGTTATTAGATTAAAAATATGATAAATACTTTTCTTCTGAACCTGCAGTTCAATTGCAGTATTGTTTTCAAAAAAACTGACAACTGTGTAAGGTGGAAGGACAAACAAAAGATGTTATTTTAAATAATAAAGATTTTTAAAATGTAACATACTATAAGAGATATTTCCCATCTAAAGGAGGTGGTAAATGAATGTATTACTTAAGAATGAATTAAATATTGCTCAATAATTAATGTGCTGCTGTGCTAACATGGCATTATAGAGAAGATCTAATTCAAAGATAATTAGTAGTATTAGATGAAAGTTTTGCTTTGGAGACTTCTATTATTTAGAAGCTTTAATTTATCATTAATTCAAAGTCGATAACTAACACTTACGCTTAGGTGGCTGTGACTGCCAGACTCTGGTGAAGATGCATATTCTCAAGCCTGTCAGTCCTTGTAGCTCAGGAACAGCGATACCAGAACAGCTTCATGCATTCAAGCTGTCCCACGGGTGTGCAAACATTTTTAACCCTGCCACCTCCTTGCTATTGTATCTAAGATATAAGGGAAGAATGCAGCATCCTGGCTTTGTCTTGTACTTCAGTCCCACGGAGAGGCAAAGGTTAAGAATAAGGAAAATTAGGCAGACAGTCCTGTGTGGCCCAGAGAAAGACATGCTATTCTGTGGGGGCCAACTCCCCTTACATAAATGGGTCAAAGCTCTATGAATGAGATCATTTTGACTTCCTTTGCTCACATGCTAATGTGGGCTTTCTTTCCTTTAGTTAAAGCAGGTCAGCCATGCAGCAAGGTTCAGCACCGCATTGTGAGTCGTTTCCGAACCCCCGGTGCCTGTGCTGCAGCTCAGGTCTGAAGGACGTGACTGATGCGGGCTTTTCCTGCGCTGCAGCCAGCATGAAAGCGTTTGACATGCCCAGACACCGAGAGCCCACCACCCTGTTCCTGGTGAGATTCCCCCATTTCCCCTTGGCAGTCTGCACACCCAGAGGAGCCAGAGGAAGAAGGCTGGATTTTAGACCACCTTTCAGGGGCTTATTAAAATTGGATTTGTGTACCCCCAGCCCTCATCAATAGCACATTAAATTTTAACAGCAGGCAGCTACCCAGCATTTAGGAGGGCTGGTGATCACATACTAGTCACAGTGATAAGCTATCAGACAGACATTCTTTCTGCTGCTGTTTATTCAGTGGGGTTTTTTTAATCCTCGGATTACTTTGCCCTCAAATTCTTTTATAGTTTGCTCACTGAATTATGTTCACTTCAGAGAAGAGAATCCAGTTTCTTCTGTTCCCACAGTAATCATCAATTCAAGCTGAAGTGAAAGGGTCAAATTTAGAGGCAAGTAAATGGTGGTGTAAATTTCTCATTAGCAAATCAATGCAAATCTGTGAAATTCAGTGTCATTGAACCACAGTCAGCCCTGCTTTAAGTGAAAACAAATTCCATTAATTTCTGTGGGAATAGCCTGTTTTTCACTCTTCGTTCGATCCACTGGGCCAAATTACCTCTATACCTTTGACATCACTGTGAATTTGAATTAATTAGGGAGGTCAACATCTCTGACACAATGAATGTAAATTTGTACAATTCACCTGCTGAGAGGGGAATGAAGCTGAAGTAGCTAAAAAAGAGCCAGAACAACAAAATAAACTTGGCTACCATAACATTTTTATCATCCCCTTCAACCTTGCTGGTGGTGGCATCTTCTATCTTCCTAAAATGTGTGCTGCATTAACAGATTTGTACAGTCAATAGACTTGGTGAGCAGATGGCTGAGAGGTGGGAGATAAAGAGCCCAAAAGGAGGCTGCTGTGCATACAAAGAAAATCCCATCTACCTTTGTCTGGCATTGCCCCAGACCAAGTGACACTGCTAGGGGAAGGAAAGTGGTAGGACCTCTCTGGAGCATTTGTTAATTATATGGTGAAAGGCAGTAGGTTATCTTACATATATTAAAATCTTTTAAAGCAAATTAGAAATTGTGATGAGTGAGGGGAACTTAACATACTCCCCAAAACCTGTAAGATGTCCTTAAAGTAACTAAAGAGTCTCCCCACAGCTCTCCACCAGCACATTCTGTCTGCTCTCCTTTCCAGTGGCTCACAGTTCCTCACGTGCTAGGGAGGGTGTTTTATCCTAATACACGGATGAAAGAGGTGAAATTTATTGCTTCTGGAGAAAGAAGGGAAACCTGCCACAGATGTCAGCTGGTGCTAGGATGCATGCAAGACTAGTGGTCAACAGCAAGCTGTTCTTCTACACTTCTACATCCACAGTCTTTGCACTGGCTTATTTCAAAAATAGCCTTTAATCAGGCTTATGCACTTCTGGAGAAGTTAAATAATTATTTTACTTATGCCTTTGAAAATATAACATGTGTTTAACTATTTGAAAATCTGTAATGTAGTTTTATGTATATATGTGCATGTATGCATATTTATGTATATGCATATATTTATACATATGAAATTTTAAAAGTAGATTACATGTCACACATCAGAAATAAGAAAAACGGATTAGGTATAAATATAAGTTTTTTAATAATCCTTTATTCATTTAAGTTTTGCATCAGATCCAATTTTCTCCTCTTTTTCAAAAGACACCTTATTGATACTTTATCATATTAAAAACCCACTGTAAGAGACTAAAATCCTTATGAAATGGATGTATTAGCCAGGTTAGGTCACATTCAGCAGTAATGTTGTCAAGGATAGCCTAGGCTGCTCTTTTTTTATTATTTATTTTTTACATTATTCAGATTTGCTTGATATTGTTTTGCATTTTCAGCACTGTTATCTCTGTGAGCCAAGATGACACATTATACAAGAGTCCTATTGTCTCTGAAATATATACGGATAAAGGCTTATGTGAAGTGTAAGCACTTTGGAAAAAATACTATATTCAACACTGGAAACATTTAATGGATCAGATTCTAATTGGTCCCTTTAGGCAGAACTGTTTCTTCCCCATACACACATACAACTAATACTAATATACTTTGAAAAGAGATAGGTGGGTACTTAGCTCTATGTATTTGCCTGCACAAGAGCCGTACTGAACTCCTATAGCAGCGAAATTGAATTTACGACCAAGTCAAAAAAGGACTGATAGTACCTACAGGTGTAAAGGCCACTGAACTGTACACCAAACACATTAGGACTTGCCCACTTTTCCTGCATAGATATCAATATATGTTCAAACAGACCATGTTAGCACCAGGGCCTCGTGGATTTAGCCCCGGGGTCTGAGTTGCTGTCATGTATCTGTCTGCAAGAAAAGCTGGAGCTTGGCTTGCAGTCTGCAACACTGCTCTTCATCTGACACTCGCTGAACACACTTCTTGGAAATGGTTGAGAATTCCAATAAATTTAAGGACTGTAGATGTGGGGACACACAGCCTGGATTAAAATTCTTGGTTCTGAATGGTTTAGATTTCAGATCTGGATCGCGATTTAAGAAGACAGTCAATGTTGGATTTGCTGTCATCAGTCTCATGTGAGCTACCACTTGCACTTCCTTTCAAAATAGCAGGCATTTTATGAAACCAGCTGTTCTGGAGAGATTTTTTTGCTGTTCTCCAGATTGATTTCAGATGATTTGCCTTTATCTACCTCATACCATTCTCAGACTCTGGGAAATGAACTTCAGCGTGCTCTATGGAGTAACTGAGCTATGAATCCGTATATCACCAGCAGGCTGAAAAGACTCATCTCACCTTCCCACTTTACATACTGGTAGGCTTATATATGTGAAATAGTGAAATGGCAAAGGAGAACTGTGTGGTGTAGTACCTAACATACTGCCAGACAGAGGAACAAACACCCAGTGCCATGGTGAAGGCTCACTGTCTCCCTGATGTGAAGCCCTATTCTTTACGCTGGGAACCATAGGAATATCAAGAGCAACACACAGCTGCTGGAGGCTTTAAGACTTCAAGTATGCAAACCAGCTGCTAAAATCTCAGCTGGTCTTTGCAGATACACTCTGATGGATCATGGTATTGAAATCACTTCAGTCTATGCTAAAGTATCCTAAATTGCTTTAGTTTCTACTAGCTTTTGTTGGCTCTTGCTGGGGTCATTACTCTATTAGGACTGAACATTGTAGAACCCACACTCTCTGCCATGATAAGTGCTGTACATATTATATCATTCAACCAGTGCTTCAGGAATTATTACTCACTGATTTCTAGTGCAGTTCTTCAGTTCTAACCACCTATTTTTGAGTAACTTAATCAAAAAACTTCTTAAGATTTCTTCCAGCTCCATGTGGATAATACTCACATCCTGGCCCTGTCCCACTCATTATTAAGAACAAGAACTGAAACACGCTGCTGCTGCTGTCAAACCAATGCATCACCTCTTTTGGGATAAAAAGAGCTGGGTTTGTTCAGCCTTGATAAAGGAATGCTGAAGGAACACTTGACGGCTGTCTATAGCTGCCTAATGGGAGGATGTAGAAAAAGTAGAGCCAGACCCTTCTCAACCTAGAAAGGTGTAGGAGAAAAGATAAAAGATACAATCTGGAACATAGTAAATTTCAGCTAGGTATAATAAAGGTCATTTTCACTGTGAAGATGGTGAAATACTGGAACAGAGGCCTAAAGAAATGTGGATTTTCCATCCTTTAAGATATTTAAAACTGAAGTGGATACAGCCCTGAGCATCCTAATCTAATCAAACCTTCTTTGAGTTGGATGTTGGACTAGAGACCTCCATAGGTCTCTTCCAGCAGAAATTAACCTGTGATTCTAGAAGCAAAACTAGGAGGTGGATTTAACAAAATATGTCTGAGAGTATAGGTTTCTCATCTTCCTAAGTTGTTTCCTGAAAAGTCTCCTAAGGACTATGTATCATCTGCCTTACTCCAAGTCTGTATAAAATCTCATGACAATTCACAGAACTAGATTAAAATGTCTAAGTGCCCATAACTCTAAGTGACTTGACTTCCCTTTCATGCTGGATACAAACACAAAATGTACTCCCAGTCTTGGCTTACATATACTGTTTCTGGCAAGGAAAGTCCTGCTTTACAAACCTTTTGAGAGTCCAGGGATCAATGAGCATATGGAAAAAGATGATTCAACCAGATTACCCCTATGATATTGTCTACTTGACTTTACAAAAGGCTTTTGACAGGGACCTTCACTGTGTCTTTTAAAAGAACTCCCCAGCATAAAAACACATATAGGAAAAAATAACTGTTTAGAATCCAGGAAGTTGAATGTAGGAATAAATTGGCTATTCTACAGTAGAAAGATAGATATGAGTCTCTACAACTATAAAAGACATATTAGAAAAATAAAAGGTTCAGAGAAGAATGACAAGGATGATTAATAAGTTCCATATGGGGAGGGGGAGGGGGAGGGGTGGGCAAGAGTAGGAAAGTGAAACTACTGGTGGTCTCTGCTATGTGGCCTGAAACTTCCTACAACAAGAGCAGCTGAATTTCCAAGATTGTTCAGGCTCTTTGCAAGAATCTCAAAATATGTTTCACAAGATAGTTGCCAGATGCCTAACTCCCCTTGATTGCAGTGTGATAGCATTTCTGGAAATACTTAAGACACCTATCTACATCTTTAGGTGCTTAAATCTCTCTATCGTGCTGACCCTGTGCCCCCTAGAACTTAAAAATAACTTTGACTAATCAGACTTTTACTTGACCCCGGGTGGTCTGAGGCTTGCTCCACCTGCATAGGCTGACAGGGCAAACGAAAATATATTAATCTGGAGTGAAAAGCACTTATTGAAGATGCAGCAGGATCCCTTGAGATATATTTCTGATGCCAAACTTATGGACAGACATAGCAATTTTAATATTAATACTATGTTATAAATAACAGAGAAGCTGTGAGATTATAAATTTAAGGCCTAAGAAAATACAAACCACAGTGTTATATGCCAGATTAAAAGACTGCAGTCTGTAACTTTTCATGGTTCTCTATTGCAACAGTCCTAGAGTGGTAAATACTATTGAACAGGAAATTGTTAGATGTGTGGGTTGGTTTTTTTTCTCAACACAACAAAATAGTAAGAAAGGGTGAAGAAAAATGACAGGGACAGGTCTCTGTCTGTGTGTTTATGCAACATTGAGCTGAGCAGGCTGGAAGCTTTACTGGGCAGAATACAATAATTTAAACTCCAAACAAAAGAGCTCAGAAAGTCAAAGGACAGAGCAGGAGGCATGTCAGACAACAGTATTACACTCACTGTATGTGCACGTATATCTGATCACCAGATGATCTTGCATGTATACATATTTATCTAAGTGTTCCACTGTTTTTTTTCTCTCACAGAGTAGTTTTGTTATCAGACACAGGCATTCCCATCTTTGGCACATTCAGGATTCATTGCCATGACTTTGCTATGTTTTTCCTCTGGTTTTTTTTTCCATTGTACATTTAAGGCATTGTAAGAACATTTTTTTGGCTCCTGATTAGAGGTAGAGATCTTCTGGTCCCATTCAAGGATGATTCCGCTCACATTTTCAAAGCAGATGATTAGCTGTCCCAAGCCAAGACAGTGGGAATTGCATAGCTAAATCCTTGTGCAAGTCTTTGGAATTATTCTCCTTGATAACTAATTGCAGCAGCTGACCTTCCCAGTTTCACATCCATCCACAGTTTCCGAGCAACAGTACAATGCACCACCTACTATGTCAGTTATCCTGTGGCCATTATTTGCAAAACTGAACAAAAAAATCTTTTTGTCCTCTGTAAAAGTAGTAGTAGTACACTACTTTTAACCCCCAAAGAGGGTAAATGGGTAATGTGATCCTGAGTCTGCTCCTACTCACCTGACTTCAGTGGTAGCTCAGAGCTTTAGGATGTTGCTACCCCCGTCTATCCTCCTTAGCTTTTTAAAAAAGTAATGTCATGCCCATGTGAGAAGTAGCCAGACAGGTGCTGGGGCTGTGCCTCGAGTTTCCCCCATAGGTGCTGATGCATCCTCAGGCAAATGTGGGGCAGCTCTGCACCATGCCACAGTGACTGTGCCCAACACAATGGGCACATTCAGCCATGGGACAAGAAAGGCATACGTGGCAATAGCATCCTAGAGCCCCAGAGTGAAAACTGCCGCAGCTCTTCCCCTGCCTCCTGATGTTACAGCTCAGGAGTAAAAGGTATGGAGGAAATTCTCCTGTTGCTCTCTCCGCCTCAACAGAGACAGTCTGCAGAGGACTTGAATGGCTTCACTGGGGTACACTAATTATTAGTGAATGTTTACTGGATCACTTCAAATGGAAACAGCATGTGTTACGCAACACTACAAAAGGCATTTGATTAGCTGTAGAGATGAGCCTGTACCAAAAACTCAGATTCAGAAAGTTCATGTTCAGTCTTTGTGGCTCAAACCCTGCTCAAGTCAGGATGTTCTCTTCCTCCAGCTATTTATTTAGCTGAAACACATAACATTTGTTAGTGCAGCTAGGGCTGGATGTTTCCTTTTTCTCTGTTCCAAGAGAAGCATTGTTCTACAAGAAGAAACAGCTGGTGTATACAAGTAAATAGGTTAGCAAAATACTTGGTGTCAATGGGCAACAGGAGCACTCTCCCTATTGGGAATAGGTCATTCATTCGTGTGGTTAAGAAAGAAAATAGGAATCTGACTTTAGGTATCCAAGTTTGAAAGTACTAGCCTATGTTCCTGAACTGAGTTCTCTTATGCCCTAATTCAATTTTTATCGACCTTTCTGTAAAGTAGACTGGTGAATCCTAAAACTAGATGTTTGTTGTAAACTAAGAAACAAAAAAAATCACCACTGCAACTTCAATGGTAGTTATCAGAGCTCAACACTTTGGTTCAGGTATGTTCTTTGCTTGATATTTCCTAACACTAAATGTACATGAAAGGGAAAAAATATCCCCAGCAGTCACACCAACCTCATTTGAACATTAGATTATTCACTTTCCCAACTAATCAATAATTGTTATAATTAAAATTGATAGCTGCAAATAACATGACAGAGCATTGCTGCCAGAATACTGATTTGGCTTGAAAAGATAGGCAGTAGCATGGAACACTTATTTTCCAATTTGCTTTTAGCTGTGTGCAAATTGCTTTAGCTGTATCCAGCTGATTTAGACCTTGCCTGGAGGTACACTAGATTAATTGGGAGCCACACATTCATTGCTTACAGAATGGACTCTGTAATTGGTGAAATTTGTTAGTGTCAGTTATAAAATAACTATATAGTTGTGCTTTTTAGTTGTCCTTTCATTACTCCTTCAGGAAAGGGGAAAACCAATTAGAATCTTTCAGACGATCAAGATTGCTTTTAAGTGTTTATGTAAAACTGCCAGTGTGACTACAGTCAATATTTTATGCATGCAAACATTAGTGTGAATATAGTATTGATTTTTTTTTCAAAACTGAAAAGCTCTTCAGCATACACAAGAGGGTTTTTTTTGTCCTTGTTGTGTCTGAACTTTAGATAATGAAATCATTATGTTGTTACTACCCAGAGCTTTCAAAAATAACTCTTTGTTCTTTTTTATATCTTAACTAGCTTATTATTAAACAGTAGAAAAAGCCATTGTTGTTTGTTAGCACCCAAAAACATTAAAAAGACTATGGTCATACCTTTTCTTAAATCCAGCCTCCTTTTTTGCCTATGTGTATATAATAGAGACATATAAAGCCAACAGCTAAATACATAAATATAAAGGACTACTTCCAAGTTAAACATTCTTGTGGTTATTGATGGATTTAGGAGTCAAGAGCCATGACCTAGGCTTATTTCATTTTCCCTCTTTCATAATTTTACCCTAAAAATGAACAAATTATAAACCCATTGCTTTTCTTTATAACAGCAATGATGCTAGAGGTGTTCTGCATCTTACTTGTGGTGCAGAGCATGGTGTAACAGACTGGAGTAATATCACAGAGAGGGTCTGTGCCTGGCCCTAAACACATCTTTAGGTAGGGAAAAGATGCTGTTATGCTCACTACCACCTTTAAGGTTTTTGACTGCTGAGAACACACACACGACAAGCTCATGCAGAGGAGACCCGTGCATCGCACTCACTTACAGTTCCTGTAATCTCATGTACGTATAACCTTTTCCTTGCACACCACACTTGAGCCCATTGACTAGTTGCAATTAAACTAGATACTCCAAAGACACTATAATTTCACAAGTTTTGGTAAGTAGGCAAAGGAGAGACAGCTTATTAGTGGCCTCATTTAGGAATCTAAGAAGTTCATACTTCATTGAACACCTGAGAGTCTAAACAGGCAAGAAAGTCATTGAAAACTGGTCTTTATTAGCTGCACTGGTCACAGAACTATTTGTTGTTCTTCAAGACTCTTTTCCTTGGTGATTAGCTAGCAATTTGCTTTTGATGTTGTCAGAAGATAGGGGTAATTTAACTGTTGATTTGAATAGAGCATTCAATCACGATGCTATCTCTAGGTACTAATGTAAATATAAGAACCGAGTAATCCTAGTAACCCCCCAAAGTAGGCCTCATTTTGCACTGTGGCCAATGGAGCAGCTCTCTTTGGGAAGGACTGCTCCGGCATGGAAAATGCAAGAAACCTGCAGTGGAGGGCAAATGTGGGAAAACCTTTGCTAGTAACACGTAGCTCATCCAAAACTTTGTACCCCTTTATTGTCTCCCTAGGGTAAAGACGTTAGAAAGCACCACTGAGATATACAAGTACCTCATGCACACCAGGCAGAAGGGCTTTCTCATTAAAATGCTTGCTGGAGCAAAATGAAGGTACATGAAGCTAGGCACTTAGATTTATAAGGTTCCAGTGAATATAAGAAGAAAGCCAGGGGCAAAGCATAATCTAGAAAGGGTTGTGGTGGGCATGAAAGGGAGATGGGGAAGTGTTCTGCATCCTACACTGCCTCTGGCTACCCTGATAAAACTTCTGAAACAAGTGTCATGTGTTCACTTTACAGATTTCACCTAGAGAGGCTTTCTGTTCTCATCCTACTGATCATTGTATACTATTCAAATGAGCTTTAGTCCAAGTTAGAGGGGTAATTGTACTATTGATAAATGTTGCCTAAATGAAATCAGTGACTTGTTTCGAAATTTGTTTTTCTTTGGATTTGCTACCAGATGCTGTCAAGAATTTTAATGATCTGGGAATTAATTTTGTCCTTTTGTAGAAAAAAAACCCAAACTGTCAAAGTTAAATTCCTGGAAGCTTATTTTTCCCTTTCAAATGAACAAGATTCAAAAAATAAACCAAAATAAAACCAACAACCAAAACCCAACAGAACAATACTAAACATGTGTGGCACTTCATATGAAAGTCTAGTACCAATTTTGAACTTATGAACATATGAAATACTGATTCTGAAGATTCAGCTGAGACCTCATCTAAGCTGCATGCTGAAGTGCTAATGTCTAAAAACACAGCAGCCAAAACAAAAGCATCTAGTAAGGGCAAAATTATTATCTTCCATGATGGAAATGTCCTTTCTACAGAGAAAATTACTCAAGATTGCTTCTTAGACAAGTATCAGCCAATTAATGAGAAATGGGTCCTTTGTGCCGGTGGCTAGTAATTTAATACTGCAAGTTAATGAGCATCGAAAGAATGTAAGAATCAATCTAAGTAATGACAACAAATAATGAAAGAGAACAGGACCAAAGGTTTCAATTTACCACCGTGAATGGAAGTGTAAATGGAGGCAGAAACTTCTGGTTTGCCACATGTGGTTTCCTGGCTGGTAATTTTTTTACTTTGTAATAAAGTTATCTTTCTCTACAAAAGTGGGACTCCTCTTTACTCCTGTCTCCACATGGCAGTCAGAAAAGACTAGGTCTTGGTGTACAGCAATTGGAAGCACCCTTGGGGTAGGGGAGTTGCATGTGAACAATGGGACTGGTGTAGTACCTTCTAAAGACAAAGCTGTCAAGGCCATGCTTGAGGTTTATGGCTGTCTTATAGTTATCATGTCTTATCTTAGATAAGTTTCTTGGATGTAATAACATAACTCTCACTGCTCTTTGGATTGGAAACACCCCGTTTCTTGATGCTGCAGACCTGTGCTGCTGAAGCAAGCAGAGCATACTGAGATGCCAGCTCATAAACCAGCAGCATGTAAGCCTGTAGCAAGCACTCAGGTGCTTCAGGACAGTCAGATCTGCTCCAAAGGCATTTACTCCATGCTAGCTGGATTAAGATCTGTCTGTCCAATGCCAGAGTTTTATTTACTAGGAGCCATTGCAGACCCCAGTATCTGTGTTTGGGGACTTACTTGTAGCTTGCTCAGCGACTTATGCAATGCCACTGTCCCTGTGCAGCTTGGTTACCTTTCTGGACCTATGACCCACCAAATCCTTTTATTTCAGTGCAGAGCTCAGCACTGAAGTTTTTAGAGCAGACATAGGAGATTTTGGCCAGGTCACTTTTATGCCAAAGCCTTCTGTCCACCCTAGCCATCAGGGATAGCTTTAATCATTCCCTCCCCTTTCTGTATACATCTTGAATGATTTGCCAAGATCATAAACTGACATATATATCTACTCCTCTTCTTTAATAAACCAGAATTTTATTGTATCCACAACTTAGAAGAACTAAACCTTTTACAAGTGTGATAGGTTTTAAAAGCTCATAACCTAGTGTCAGGTGCGGAGATAAAACTAAGAAGTTGAGCAGTTATTAGTATTAGTACCCTAGAGAGCTACTTATTTGCCAATGGGCTATAGAAGAAACCCCTAGCAAATTAATACCAAACCATGCATATAGCATTTATGTGTGACCCTCTAAAAAAAGCATCTGAGAGATTTACATGTGCATATAGTCAAGGAAGAGGAGCTATACCGTATAGCAATTACTGCTCTGTCCCAAGGGACCAAATTTTCATCTGACTTGCAGAAGCAGAACCCACCTAACCCTAATGAGAGGTGGTGCTCTAGCCTAAAAATCAGCAGACTCTGTCTTGCTATTTTAGGGTTTTTTTCTATAGTATTTTTTTCCACACCTTGGTTCTTTAGGGAATTAACTCCAAAAATGGGGACAGACTTTTGGCAGATAAAAGGGAAAGTGGTGAGCTGGTTTCAGCAAAGCCACACACCATTTACAGAGGCGGAGGATTTGGCAGTTTCTCTATTAAAGGAAGTCAGCTTCTTTCCAAGTAGGAAGATCATGAGTTAGCACAGCAGATACTTATAGCAAAGCTTGGTATTAAATTGTTAAGTCCAATGTATGGCATGGGGAGACATACTGTATCATTGATACTTCAAAGACCTTTTCTGTCTGGAGATCTGCTTAAAAATCATTAGCTTGAGGAAGCACATCACTGCAAACACTTAAGCTGACTTAGTGACAGACCTGGCTAAAGGTGTGGACAAAAGATTAGAAAGGCCTTGCCCTCACATGCCTAAAAAGTGGGAAAGCAGAAACTTCAGCTGTCCCTTGATTCCCTTGATCTGGTTCCTCCCACTCTCACCTGGGGAACACAGAGGTCCAAAGGAAGGAGGCAGAGTCATGTTTCTGAAGCAGCCAGCAGAGCTGACCATTGCTCAACAGGGAGTTTATTATAGAGAAACCTGTTCTGTGTATGGAAAGTGTCAAGTTTGAGCACGTTAGGAGACAGTGCCTTTGCAGCTAATGGCAAATCATGTCCCGTTCAGTCACCCGCATTGGATGAGGAAAGGAGAAAATTCCCCTCTCCCTGCAAGTTACTTCTAGGGTTGCTTGTACTCTAAAGCACAAGTTTATACTTTTGAGGAAAAAGATGAAAAAAGTAAGGAAAAAAAGAACAGGGTTTTTATGGTAGGCAGCCTGTTAACTCTTCAGGAAGTTCTTCAGTCAGAAAACTGGCTTTTTGTTTCACAACTCATTTCCATTGTTGGGGAAGAATTTTATTTGAAACATATAAAGACAAAGTTCCTCTTTCACTTTTCATTTGTCTAATTAAGAAAATATTAGTAACAGTCATAATGAAGCCCATTCCCTGTATATCATTCTATTAGAAACAGCCTAAACCCAAGTACTGTAAGGGCAGCAACTATACATCTATGTTCACAACCATGAGAGCACAACTAGGGCTGGGAGCTCCTGGGGCTGGCAGGTCCCATCCCATTGACCACAGTCAGGGAGCAAGGCAACGGGAACATAGTCGCAGCCCTGGAGCTGGGATGAGCAGCCGTGGGCTGAGCTGAAACAGTTCTGGGCGCCTGAGCAGGGGTGGGGGAAGGCTACATGGGAGGCTGGGCAGGGCCGGCGAGACTGTGTAGTGCCCTCAGGGCCCTGAAAACAATTAAGAGAACTGCAGTCATTTACTCTACCTGTCAAGATGTATGCTTTAAAATTACTCTCCTGTATTAAGGGTTTAAACAGGCTTTCAGAGAATCTTTGCTTCCTGATTTATCTCTTCTTTCCAACAGGCACTGGTGCACTGTTCAAATTCATGAAGAAATCTTGTAGTATTATGTTCAATGCAATAAATAAGCACTATTCTACCATCAGCAAACTCAAATTATGGAAATAATATAATTAACATACACCATTATATCATCCAAAATGACTGCAGAACGCTGCTGAAATATGAAGCTACTGGAACTGAACCACAGGTACCAGTTTGGTCTGCAGGAATTAATTTGTCTATAACAAAATCTTTCAAAGTCCCCAGAGCACTTCTCTATAATATTAAGGTGGAGAATAACAAGTTGTCTGCATGATAAATATTGTCAGGCTGCAAGTGATAGTTACCTTTCCTAAATCCTTGCATTCGCTAATTTATCAGTCTAGATAAAAAGTTTCAGAGCTGCTGCTGTGATTGAAAGCATTATTTAGGATATGCTGCACAAAAATTACTAACAGTCTGTGGGAGGATTTTGAGGATTTTGATGGTGGCCACCTTCCCACCACTGCAACATGTGTAACTTCAGCTGATGTCTCCTCTCATGAATGAAAACCTCTTGCATTTTTTGTTAAAAGTAAGATTCCCTAAAAAAAAAAAAAGAAAAACTTACAGAAAAGGCTGAAGCTATGAGAATATAGGAAATGCTAACCTAAGAAAATAAAAACTACATCAATAGCTATAGTTCTCAGTATTACTGAAGTGTTTAGTACAGAAAGCCAGGTAAAGGGCAACAAATTAAGAAAACAGAGCTTTCTTTCTAAAGCAGAACAAAGCTGGTTTATTAAGTAATGAGTGTATGTCTCCAGCTACCTCTAAAAGGAGATACAGCTTGACTTCCTATGTGGGCTTGGTATCATTCCCAATTTTTGAGGTATTAAATGGTTTAAAAATGCCTTTGAAACCTGTAACAGTTTTTGTCACCTGTCTTAAGCTCCTTGTTAATAATGGTCTGCTCTAGCTACTCATTGCTTCTTATGCTATCACCTTTGAAATGCTATAGCTATTATTCAGAGCAAACTGTAAGTACAAACTATGCTATGTGAATTTGAAGTGGGACATGTCCCAAACCCTTCAAGCTGAAGAGATACAGAATACATTAACACGGTACAAGATTAAAAAAAACCCCAGAGGTCAAAGGAGGGAGTATGATAAAAGGAGAGAGAGAACTAATCAAGGGCTGAGATCACAAATGTATGCAGAAGGTTCTTAGCTGCAAAAATACAGTGAGTTTTTATGATATCAAATAGTGTATGAGGGCTTATTAAGTGGGCAAGTGGGGTAGAGAGGAAAGAGAAAAAAGAAGAGAGTGGCAAGGAAATATTAGAGTGAGATTTTGAGGCAGAAAGATGAGGACAGTACATTTGTCAGTTGTGATAAAGATAGTGAGAAGGCTGTGATGTCTGAAGGAAATACCAACTAGATCCTCTCCTTGACTCTCATTCTGGTTCCCTGAGAGGAGCCAGGGGTGGAGAGCTGCAGCAGAGCACTGTGGTGTTCTTTGCTCATGACAGTCTTTGTGCTACCAACAATCCCTGCTGTGTTTTAGTATGGATTCAGGGGTAATGCAGGTGGGGGCAATTGTCCTGCCAACACAGGTGAGTGACAAGTGGGACTAATGACCCAATGGTTAAGCCCAACCAATGCATCTTACAGAAGCAAGGTGGGGGTGGCATGGCATAGAATTAGCTCTCAAGAGTTCTCAAGTGTTCCCTAAAGCCACTGGGGAATCTAAAATTACAAAACTGGAGAAATGTTATTCCTAGTTCCCATTTACAGCAGCTCTAGCCTAGCTCTGGTAGCTTGGTCAGCTCCATTAGACACCTGTACTGTTTCAGCCTCTAGAGCTACAGAATAGCTCAAGAAAACCCCAACCCTGTCTCTGTTTACACCTATTTTTTCCCAGTGTAAGCACCACAGGCAGTAGCTTCCTGGATAGGTTTTTTGGGTCTGTGTGATGGGCTCCCACTGACAGACCTTTCATTTCTTGAGCTACTTTTCATGGACAGGCTAGAAACTCAAAGAAGTATGTGCAATACGTAAACCCTGCTCCACCTTTGCAAGGCATCCAGCACAATGTCCAACATCTGGATGAAAAATAGGAGCAGGGTCACTGATTACTGCTGCTAGAAGAGCAGAGAGGTAGAGGTGTCAGCTGGAGGTAACAAAAACTACAAGCCCTTCATGTGGAAAACAAGAGTGCAAATGTATCTGTACCATGTTGCTTCAGCTGCCCCTTTCCAGTGACCAGGCCTGGCAGCTCTTAGTTCCCACATTTGTAAATTGTCTTCCTTGTATTACTGCTTCAGTTTGCTCATCCTTTGGATGACCATAATAGCTGCATGTCAATGCTCAGACATGTGGGTGGGGGCTTTGGCTGTGGGGAATGTTGCTCAGTTGCACAGCCTTTAAGGAGGTCAGCACGGCAAGTGTTAACCCAAAAGGAAAGCTATAAAGATAGAGGGAAGCCAATAATCTTAAGTGGAGGAAGACAATAAATGGCAATGAATATTAGACCCTCTTACAGACTTCAAGGATATAATGAAGCTGCAACATTAATTATAATTTTAACTGTTGCCTACCCTGCATTAATCAGAGTAATTCATTCCAGTTACTTAAACCACTCAGTTTTAAACCACACTAAATCAAAATCATCAATCGTGTGCATTTATAAGATCTGTTTTGCTGCAGAAGCATTAATGGTCCAGGCTGAAAAAAATTCAACAGTACATTTCAATACAAAAGCCATCTGAGCCTTTACTATAGAAGTAATAAGGCATTTATTATTTCAAGAGCCCTGCATTCACAATATCCCCTTTCCACAGAAAACACCCCTTCCTTCCCATTTTTTATGAGGCTAATTTGTAGTATGCCACCACTGTGAGACTTCTGAATGTGTTCAGAACAAGACAATAAGAGTAAGCCACAGATGAATGATGTGTAGTAAAAATCAATAAACCTTATAACTAGTCACTAAGGGAACTGATTTTATGCCTATAAAAATAAAACAATTATAGCAATATTAATGGCAGATTCATCATAGTAATATAAAAAGTCCAAGTGTGCTTGTCTGTTGGGAATCTTTAATTCATCCTTCTGTATTAAGTATTCACAAGGTAGGAGAAACGGACCTGACTTCAAGAACAAGCTTTAACTTGTAGTAATTCATCCTGTCAAAAAACCAAACATAGTAACAAAAGAAACAGTAAAACTTAAAAAAAACAGTTTTGACAATCAGTATAATTGGGATATGCAGGAAAAGACAGAAGTTAAAGCCTCAGAAATGACCAGTAAATCTTTTTTTTCATATCATGATTAGTGATTTCACATTACTGTGTACTGTGTTAACTGCACTGTAACAGAACAGGTGGTATAGCCACATGAAATATTTATTTTGTGGTAATGCAAGTTAAGCACAGCAAGGGACTTTTATGATTATTTGACAGATCCCCTGTTTTTAGGCATCTATTAATGGGTGGGGGGGTGGGCAATACAGATATAATAGAAAAAAATTGCCTGTCTTTTATAGCACACAGATCTGCTCTAAAACAGCTATTAGAGATTTAAGTTCCACTATTACCATCCAAGCTGTTACCATGGGCCTTTTTTGAGCCTATCAGGGTCAACTGAAAGAGGTCGACTGTCATCTGGCTTGGGCCCTGCATCGTCTGCTGGGAGAGGACAACATCACAGGCCCAGTAGGGAGGCATGGGATGGCTGCAGGGGCACACCAGTAACTGATCCCCAGAGAGAACCTCTGGGAACATAGACTAGTAACTGTGTGGTAGCTGTAGCCTCTGATACCTACACCTAATGACACATCTTTCAAAGTGGCCCATAGGCACCAAGAAAGTACAAACCCAACTTTTTTCTTTATTCTGATTGCCAAATTATTTAAGGCAGGTATAAAAATGAAAGCATTCAATATACATTTTACATAAAATAAACTAGATTACAGCATAAAACAAGTAACCAGGCAACAGCATTAAAGTCTCTCTTCTAAAACTGGGTAATTGTAAACATTAAAAAACAGACTGCAGGACTATTCAAGTAATAGAACAATCACAGATGTCTTCTTGTATGCAGGCTATTAGGTTATCTGCCATTCAAGATTATCAAAAAAGACATTTCATTATTCACAGATGCTCATTATCTCCATTTAAAATCTATACATTATATACAACACAGTTTTTGTGGTACTAGAATCCCCATGCCTTCCAAAGGTATATTTTTCACAATACACAATTACAATGAAACAGTGAATACAGTAACATTTTACACTGATGCATCTTAATAGGAGCCACCAAATAGACGTCTACATTGTACCAAAGTGTCATCACAGTTAGCCTCTCTGAGAGCTTGTGGGAAATATCAGAAGGGTATGCAAGGTTCAGGCACACTGATACATAACATTATTTATTTACAACTGGAGAGAAAAAAGAAAAGAAAAGAAAAGAAAAAGGAAGAAGAAGAGAAAGGAAACAAACAGCCTTTTGCAGTTAACGCTTTCTAAACATGACAAATACATATCTCCTTTTACTGTCTGGTTCGCAACTTAGCAGCAGACCCTGTGTGCGAGCCTTGGTACTGATACAAAAAAAGTAAAGAATATATATATATTTTTATATATATATGTATATATATATATACGCATATATATATATAAAAACAGAAGTCTAGTTACAGCAACTTTTGTTACTCTGTGATAAAATCTGCAATTTACAAAAATGAAATGACTGGTTTTTGCCTGCCATTAAGGCATTTGAAATTAACACCATGGAACTGATGTCTGTAATAAAGCGCTTCCTCATGTGATCCAGTCACATGACAATGTACATCTCCAAACTCCTCATTCTCTGAAAAGAGAAAGAATTTTTTAGTATACAGTAACGTTTCCTCCTAGTTGTTTTCTGCACCTCAGGTACACCACAAAATGAAATTTGCATAGTACTCTCAAACCCTAGAAGGAAAGACAGCAAGCCATGTCCTCATCCCTCTCCTGTCAGGAACAACATGCTAACATATAGTACCTGTGCCCATCTGGGTTCTGACACTCTAGTATCCATCAGCTCTTCCAGGGTCACAGACCTTTCTCACTCAAATAATTCCAGCTAAGAGCCTTACATGGTTGCTTGTTTCTAGAGTCAGCTTTCAGAAGGACACCCACAACCATGGAATGTTACAGTACTATTTAATACAACAAACTCCAAGGCAGATCATGTGGCAGCAATGAAAGACACCCTCATGTTAGTTAAGGATGCTTTGGGTTTTTCAGTTGAGAGGGGATCATACTACAGGGGAGTTTCTTTCCTCTTGAAGAGTGAGGGTGATGGTTGAAGGGTAAATTCCACTTCAAACCAAGTAAACAACCAGGTAGGCTTGCAGAATAGATAAAATCTTAAATTTTCCCGGTAGTGCATGGATCTAATTGAACATGAACTTTAAATCCCTATTATAAAAAAATTGGATCTTAAATTGTATTTCATAATCACTTGTCTTATCTTAGTATCAATCCTTAAAACATAGCTGATGGGATATCTCAGAAGCCAGACTACTTGTTCATTCTTAATGATCTATGTTACAGTTAAGGGACACAACTAAGAACAAAAGAGAATATATAGTCACCTTTAAGGGAATAAAATGATAATTAAACCCCAAGTCCCAAGTTTTTCTTCATCATTAAAAACTGTCATAAAAGGAACTGCAGACCATCAGGGTATAAAATCTATGGGATTTTTTCTCCTCTTTATATTAAGATATATAATTTAAGATTTACTATTTACCTTCTTTGTGCAGGAAACATACCAGAAGCAGATGCCTGTGCAGCCACCTGCTGAGTGGCAACAAGGGCAGCAGAGGTCAATCCTGAGGGAAAGAAGAGAGAAAGGAATGTTGATATACTTCTGGTTTTAATGGATTATTGCCCTCAGAGAAATGTTACGAAGCATCTCTAAGGTAAACAGACAAAAAAACCTACCATCAGAAACTGGCATACTTCACAAATTGCAGCTATTTCAGGCAACAGTGTTAAGACAGTCTGCTCAGTATGACCAATATACCTTCATATAGTAAAATGAATTGTTCTTGATAGGTATTTTACAAGAAAATACAGCATTCCTACTTACTGTATTCCTTTCCAAGTACTGCACTGCATGATGCTAAGTGGTTTGTATGAGCTCCTGAATAGGAAGCTCAGTAGAAATAATAAAGTACCAGGAAACAACCAGAATCAAAAGTCACAGCAAATTACAGAAACTACATTCCAGCTGCTCATAATACAATACTTTCATAATAACTCATCATTTTTAAAGTTTTCCTACTGAACAAGCATACCACATCCCAAAAGGCATATGGAGACACTGAATCAGGCTGAGAAATGTCCAGGCTTTTACACAGGAAAAATAACTGCTGAGGCATCTAGTGAATGTAGTGAATTCAACTGTGATAGCATGTACTCTGCTGCATGGGAGCAAATCTCCTTTTAATTCAGCTAGAGGCCAGAGTTAGAGAAAAACAGTCAAAGACTGGCATAAAACCTAGGGCGAACAACTCGTATCTTACTGTGCTGCATTTTCCCCGAACGCAACTTTGTCCCTTCATTTGCCAAAATAGAGTCCTCTTTCAGACGGTCAAATTATAATGACCTCAAACCCTTGTGACTGCAATGCCTTGTACATAAAATATATTCAGTACAAGAAGCTTTTGTCTTTGCTACACTTCTTCCATTGCTTACACAACCCTAATTATACAAAAAAAAAAAAGGAGGTTGGGTTTTTTCTGCCTTTCAGCTAGTTAATGTCAGTTTGCAGTAGGAACCAAAACATTCACGTAAATGACAGCATAACTGGTACATCTTTAATAATGATCCAACACACAGGTTTGGAAACAAAACTTGTTTTTTCTCAGGCATGAAGCTATTCATTTGCTGTTAGTCCATGCTGTGAATTCTCAAGCCTCCTTCCCAAATGTAAAGCACTTCTGATTAAACAAGGAGTTCTCTATTCAGAATGCTTCACGTAGGCATGATTTCCAAAGTCATGGTAACAACTCCATGAGGCAAGCTAATCCCACCATTATAAATCTTCTGCTCACCTTGAAATGGGTCATACTGTCCAGGTATAAGGGGGTAACCCATTCCAACATGTGTGTGATGGTGTGTATGGAGATGCCGCTGGCTAAAAGGAGAATGACGGTCTCGTTCCCTTTCTGCTTCCCGTTCACGCTCAGCTGCTGATTGTTCCACAGGCTAGTAAAAAAAAAGTGAAAGAAAACTCCTGTGAGAATTTTAAAAGGAATGAAATCACAACAAAATGAGATTCGCCATTAACTGGCAACAACCTTTTGAATTCAAACGATGAAGCTGATTTTTTTCTGAAGAAGTCTCTCTACTGGATTATTTGCACTTGATTCTAATCTAAAGTTGGTGTATCTGGCTAATGGAAGATTTTCCAAGGCACAGAGATTTTGAGGCAACACACTGCAGCTTGAAGCCACCATGATGACCTCTCATTTTGGGCTCCCTTAAGCTTAGTTGACTTGCCAATGCCTGAACAACTTAGTTTAGCTCCTGAAAGCTGATGTAAATGAATCCTCAGCTCTCTTTAATGCACTCCAGGGTTCAAGCCTGCCTGAATAGCAAGAAAGTGTTTTTAAAAATAGAATCAGAGTGACTTGTTTGCAATTAAATGAGCACCAACTTATCTAAAAGTAAACTAACAGTATCTGCCCCAATGTAGAAATCTTCAGAAATGGGGCTGGTAATTCATTATTTGGAAGATGTGGCTTCTTGGCAAGTATAGGGAGGGGATATTACCAAATTCTACAGCCCAACTTCTTATTTTATTATCTGTTTCCAAACAGGAGCTTCCTATTTAACTGCAATAAACTGTGCACCAGGAGGTTTCTCTGAATCTGTATATCTATGTGAGTCCATTCATCTAAGATAGGAAGACTCTGAGTACAGAACTGTGTCATTTCCAGTTTATGCCACAGAAGCAACCTGATTATAAATTGCTCTTATTTTAAGCAGTACTATAAAGAAGAATCATGCATTCAGAGCTTGATGCCAGATTGTGTGCTTCTTAAAATTATGTTCTCTACCACTCCCCATATGTACCAGTCTCCAGTAACAACAGATGAAGCCTTACAACAGGGGACTTGCTTCGATACTGGTTGGCATGCTGCTGGAGCAAATCCAGTGCTTTGGACTCAGTGGTCGATTTCGCATTGATGCTTGGGCTAGTATTGACTTTCTCCGCCTCTTCTCTCCCTGACATCTTCCCATAAACTGGATAATGAAATCCTGGAGAAAGATAGGCCCCTGCAGGTAAACAATAAATATCACATCAAGTGACTGTTTTTACATTTTGGTTATATCAAGGTGGGAGGAGGGGATGCCAGGACAGAGGATAACATTAAAAAAATGGATCATATGGCTACCAAATGGAATCTTTGCTCTTCAATTTCTTCACTTAATTTAGCCTGATGAATGGAGGTTATAAAGAGGGTTGAGCTGATAGCCATTTCAGACATTTATGGGTCCTCTTTAAGTGAAAGGAATAGTAACTATAATGGTTCTGACAGTAAGTGCTTAGAATATTTTTATAGGCAATAAAATATCTGTCAGTCTAACAGCAATAGCAGACTGTCAAGGGTTGAGAAAACTGTAGCTGGGAACTGTGACAGTTCATAAAAGGAACATCCTGTATTAAATCAGTTTCATCTACAGAACTTTCCCTAGTGAAAGCACAAGCAAAACAAATATCACCCATGAAGCTTCTAACTGACCCTAGCTACTAGCTGAGATATTAAAATGCAGGCTTTACTGCACTTTGAGGGTGTAAATCTTAACTAGTGTGCAAGGCAAATTTCAGAATACATACCAGGATAGCTGTGCATTAGGACAGGAGAGACTGCACGATAGGCTGGATGGTTGGGATCGTACATCTGTGGATAAGGATAAGCATGCAAGTACTGGATATATGACTGATGCTGACTCATTGGTGAGGAAACTGCTAATCTAGCACTCCGAGAGTCCTTCCAATTTACAGGAGTCTTTCGATCATCGTTTTTTATCTTGCTCTCATCCACTGATTGAGAATCAGATCGCTTGACCTCTTTAGGCTCCTCTTTAATGCTTGCTAATGAGACAGGAAGGTTAGGCAGGGAACTTTCCTTGTTAGGTGTTTTTCTAGGGCTGTCTTCTTTTAACTTTTTCTCACGATCAAGTTCTTCTGATTTTTGCTGATCCAGATATTTGGGCTGATAGACATAATGATGCCATGTTCGTGAATCTGGATCCTAATATGGAGGAGAATAATATATTACATAGATGAGTTTATAAATATGATACAGAATTAGGTAGGTGAGCTCTTTACAAAACTACACCAAATCAGTACTGAGCAATAATAGGAAGACTTTTTTTTCTAATACAGGATATGAAAGAGCTAATTGTAAACATTGTCTCCAATTGATACATCTTTATGGCACATGCAACAGAAATATATGCACACAATTAGACATTTGAACAGTCTGGTTCAAATATGCATTTGAATCAGCAGAAATCTCCTCCTACCTGGGGCTGTACTATCCCACGTCCTTTGGAGCTCCCCAGTTCCCACACACCTGACCCCACTGTATCTTGAAAGACAGCCCGTAAGAGTCAAGTCTGGGATGTACTGTACAGCAGAACATGAAAGCATCAAGCATTGAAGCTCCAGTTCAGAGCACAGAGACAGTGGCATTGCCTCAAATGAAGGCAATGTGACATCTAGGAAGGTCAGCATGAAGCCACTGGATGAAATTCTGGTTCCAATGAAGCCAATGACAAAACTATCACTGACTTCAATGGAGAGAGGATTTAATCCATTGTGTAGGTCTGTAGGGGCTTGAGGTTGGTTGAGGAGAGAAGGGGAACTTAACTGCTTCAAAAAGGTCATCTTAGGTTAAGATAAAGAGCTGAGCTTCAAAAAGAAAGAGCTCACCCATCTTTAGTAAATGCCAACTGTCATTTAACAACAAAAAAACCCCACTTCAAACCATGTTTCGAAACCACTTTAGGTCCTCTCACAATGAAAGCTGCTTATTTTGCTTGAAATTTCTAATTTCTGAACTAAGCAAATTGCTTAGAATTTCAATCCGAAAGATATATTTAATTCTATTTTATTCATGCATGTAATTTAAAACAGTCTATTCAGGCCTTAAGCCTGCATTCTGTTACCACCTTGATAGGTTTTTGTTTGGTTTTTTTCTTTTCAAAGAGCTCAACTGAAAGGTCTATTGGTTTATTCAGACTACAGTACTAACCCACATGAAAAAAGGATGGCAGAGTTTGTCTGGCTGCAGAGGTGTAAGGACACAGCAGAATCAGGGACAAAATCTCACATGACTTAAGGATAAATGACAACAATTTTGTTCCATTTCCTATGATCTCACCTGTTTAAATCTTGTGGTTGGATCTACTCCTGTTTGCTTCATAGAGTCCATAACAGATTTCATCTCCACAGCCTCTTTTATAAGCTGGTGGTTTTCCATTTGTTTGGCTTTGAAACTGTCAGATTGAAGCTGCTGCTGGTGATTGGAAAGGATCTGTGATTTGCTCGTCTCCTCACCTTTATTAGGGACTGATGACCCTATTTTAGTGTTATTTTTGCTGGACTCTGGAGTTGAAGGGGCCTTTGAAATAGTGGCAGATGGAATATTCTTCTGCTTGTTGTCATCCTTCCCAATCTCCTTCAAGAGGGGATCACTCTTCTTTTCACAGTCCCTCCCAGTTTGTGCCATCTTCTGTTCTGCTAATCTCTGGTCCTCGTAGTATTTTTCATACTGCTGCCTATAAGCAGGGTTAGAGGCCATTAAGGACTTTTGGTCCATATAGAGCCCATAGGCATACTGTCCATAATAAAGTGACTGAGCAAGTGCAGGGTGTCTTTGCGTTATTACTGACTGATGTTGTGGCTGCAAATTAGATGAAGTGCTTTCGTTTTTCTTGGAGTCTGACAGTTCTGCCTTTTCTTTCTTTTCAGCCTCTTCTTCAGCTTCTTTTTTGATCTTCAGTCCCTGTGGGGTACTGCTGTTCCCAGCTGCTGGGGTACTGACCTGTCCAGAGTGCATGTAACTTGGGGAATAATAAGGATCGTAGCCATGGTAATAGGGAGAATGGGACTCTTTCGCTTGAGCCGATTGTGCTGTGGCTGAAGAATGTCCTTTTACAACACCATCCTTATTAGAAATAATATCTGATGGAGAGCTGGCCTTTGACCTCATGCCCTCTGACCTGCTGTCAGAGCCACCATCATCAGCCGCATCAGAAATATCTGAGTAAGCAGGGCTGTTGGTTTTAGCGGCTGTGCTATCTGCACCGTTTTGTGTCAACACGTGCAGTGGCGCCATGGCAGATTGTCCATTCACCAAAGTGCTGCACTCCATCCTGGAGGCACTCCCTATGGAAGGGCTGGGCGCATTGTCTGTGAACGTGTAAACCTTATCAGCTTCAGCCTTAATACTTGCCATCCTGCTCTCTTGAGACTCTGACAGTCCATTAGCTAGCACTTCATTCTTGTTGAGATGGTCCTTTAAAAAATGTCCAGATAAGTCTTTCCCAGACCCTTTTGAATCCTCCAGCTTTCCCAGCTTGGAATCCATCTTGGGGCTTCCCGTCTCTTTGCTTTCTTTGTCCTTCAGCTTTCGTTTCTCCTTTTTCTTTTTGTCTTTGAGTGATGTGAGAGCTGGGTTTACAGTGCTTGGCTCTCCCATAATTGTGGGCTTTGGTTGAATAGGTTTAAGTGGAGGGCTCTTTGGTGTCGCCTGAACAATAGTAGTTGTTAGAGAGGGCAGTCCCGGTATTGTCCCTGTAGTGGTGGTTGTAAAGGCTGTAGTAGGTATAGCTATTAACTGGGGAGGAGTCGGTGCTGGCGCTGGGGCAATGGGCCTAGCTGTTTTCAGTTTGGAAAGGTTTTTATCCACTTTGCAATTGTTTGCTTTCTTACCTTTGTCACCCAAACTCTTCTTGTCAATTAACCCTTCAGCTTCCAATTTTGGCATTTCAGTTTGCAAATTGCCATCTGCTACCGAGCAATTATCCAGTGTGGCTGCCATATTAGAAATAACTGGAAGGCTGTTCAATTCACTGTTCAGACCCTTCTTTTTGCCAGAATTCTTGCCAGTTTTGGAACTGATAACTGAACTGGGGCCATTGCTGGTCAGTTCCCTTTTTCCCTTGGGTGTCCCTGGCGTAGTGATGGAGGAAGGAGATGTCGGTGCTTTTAGTGGATCAAAGCCTGGAAAATTTGTGCTTGGTTCACTGCATTCAAGTGCCACATTACTCAATGCTTCCTCACAGTCTGAAATTTTGTCTTCACTGTCAGGCTCAAACTCCAGTTTGTTTTCTGGGTCTAAATGTGCATGAGCCTGATGGTAGCGTAGTCCATTAATGTGCTTGTATTTTTTGTTGCAGTTGGGGTGAGGACAGTCAATCAGCACTGGGGAAGAGCAGCCTTGGTCCAAAAAAGTAGTCTCAGGTTTTCCCTGTGGGGTGGTGGGAGCGCTTCTAGAGTTAGTACGAACACGTTTTCCAGATTTATTGTCCTCCGAACTGGAGTTCAAATCTAGCTCCATTGGAGGCTTAGTTTTCCTCTTGTTTGTGGATGAGGGGCTGGCTTTGACTTCATCCATGGCACAGTTTGGGGGTGTCCTGCGTCCACTCGAATTAAGGCTGCCCCTCCTCCCTTTCCCATTGGCACCACCTCGATTCTTATTCTGAAGTCCTCTGGACTCTGCAAAACTTGCATCATTCCCAGGTACAGTTGAAGCTGCAGCGGACCTTGCCCGCTTTCCCCTGCCCCGTCCTCCACGCATTTCCAGGTCACTTGTTGGCGATTCACAAAACCTATGAACAAGAGCAGATTTCATCAGCAGGAGCTGTGAACTGGATAAGTACCAAAACAACACCACTTCCCATAACAGAACCTTCATACATGTTCAAGGAATGATGTCCTCCTGCCAAATGGATATGTTACTGTCTCAAAGTGAAAGTCACTAAAACATGGACAAAAGTGTTAAGAACAAAACTACCTAATTAGAACAATGGAGAAAAAAATTTCCAAACTTACAGAAATGAATTTTTAAATTAATTGCCCTCTGGCTGAATCTCATCTATTTCCCCTTGCCTCTCAAGAACACAGAACAAAAAGAAATAAAAGCTCCCACTCCACATTTCGGTGTGGAACATAGAATTACTAGTTTCACTGGTACATGTATTCAATTATAACCAGTTGGGTTTTTATTAATCTCTGTACAGTCTCTTGACAGAGACTGGAGGTGAAAATACAGTAGAGAAAAAACAGACTCAGAATGATTGCCTACCTAGGAGGGGCCCAGTCATGCTTTGTGCAGTCCAGCAGTGTTCCCACATAAGTCTTGTTCCTCCATGTAACATTTACCACTAGGACACCTGCCAGTGGGAGAAAAACGAAGTATTATCACAGTCAGAACAATAATTGGGGTAGGCTTTTTGTTTTGCTCTTTTTTCATTCTTTCTCTGCTTCCCCACATAGGGAGAGCTTTATTCTCATTTGCTTTCAAATGCTGTGGTCTATACTCTTCCTCTTTTCTGATTTCATTGACCTCAACTTAAAATCCACAGGAAAGACAGCAAACGACATAGAACAAGGGGAGGGGTGTGTGTGTGTGCACGTGTACGTGTGTAAGAGAGAGTGTGTGCCTTTGTGTGTGTAATCAAGATACAGCTGACAGAAGGAAATGGGTTTTGCCATGTCCTGCTGTAAAACAGCAACACTCACCTCTTAATTTTGCTATCATTGCACATAATTGCTTTTGCTTGGCAGTCAGCCAGCATAAACTAAGCGCCAGTTATAGTGTTTAAATCAGTAGGTGACTGAGAAGAATCTGCTTTGCTTTGAACAATGTGATAATGACGCTTCTATTTATTTGAAATTGCATATATCCAAACACACAAACACATACAAATGCATTGTAAGCTTTGTTCAGCAGATGTAATGCATTATTTGCCTTGCTTTTTCTTCTGCGGAAAGCGAAGGACTAGAAATGATACTAAAACCATATAGTAAAGCTAAGAGAAATCACAATAGGTACATAGAAAGAGGGATCCTTCAAAAAATGTAACTTAATTGTTTTTCCACTTACAACTTTTATTAAATGTAAATTCATCTGCACGCCTAAAGCACACTTATAATTTTGGTTTGTTTTAATTTTCCCTGTAAAATGTGTGTATGGCAAGGATATCCTAAGCAGCAATCAAAAAAAAAAATAATGTGGGGGATGTAACTGAAATGTTTTTAGGTTGCCCTCAAACACTTCTTCACATAATTTATCATTATGTTTAAGGACTAGACAACATAATAACCCCTTTAATTCCTTAACTTCTGCAGCTAAACACAAGGTATTTTCTTGAAATAGGCATCTCTTCTCTTTGAAATGTACACTGAAATAAAAAACGTATTTTACCTAGCAAAGAAAGGCATGATACAAAATGTTTCCAATTTATGGGAGGTGTGAAGATGCTGACTTGCAGCTGCCAGCCTCGTGACTTGTTTTTCCTCCACACTTCCCTTGTTCTAGCTGTAGCATTTCTATAATGGATATAATAATGGCATTGTGCCAGAATGTTTCCAGCCAGTCTTTTTGCTTTGTCTTACCACTGTGATTTCTAATTTTGCACTAAAACGATCCCTCTCTGCTGTACCAAGGTAAACACACAACCAGCTGCTTATTTCCCCAGGGGCTTTTTAACAGCGGGGAAGTACTTGAAGTGTTGTTAGCTGAGGTACCAGGGAAGAAGGGATTTCCTTGAAAATTCTCTGTAGCAGATTTGAAAATTATTCCCCATATGGTTTTAAGCTGCCATTATGATAAGGCAACAAGCATTTCGTATGCTGGGGTGATCTGGTCTGAAGGATGAAAGTGGAACGGCTCTTCCAGCCAGCGTCACAGCAAGGCTCTGAATATCTAGAAGGATTAGGGTTTGTAGTGGGTCTGTCTGAGCTGATTTTCCCCATACAGCCTTCATGCTGCAGTACTGGAAGCCAGAAGGTGTTGATAACACACAGCCTTGTTTTGACGGGGTGTGTGTGTGGGGGGGCAAGATTTGGGAGGGGATACAACCCGGACAGCCGACCTGAGCTGACCAATAGGATATTCCATACCATATGACGTCAGCTCAACTATAAAGGGAGGAGGACGGGGGGATTCTGGGAAGACATTTGTCCTCCGAGCAACCGGTACGCGTTCTGGAGCCCTGCTTCCTGGGACAGGCCCGACACCGCCTGCGGATGGGAAGTAGAGAGTAACGGCTTTGTTGCTTTTGCTTCGCGCGCGCGCGACCTTGCTTTCTCTGCTGTTTATTAAACTGCTTCTTATCATAACCCACGGGTTTTCCTTTTCCATCTTACTCTCTCCCCGCTTGCCTTGCTGACGGAGGTTTTGGTGGGGGGCAGGGGGAGTGATAGAGGGACTAGGGGTGGGCACCGGGCACCCAGCCAAGGTAAACCCACCACAGGGTTAAACTGCTACGCTGCATTATTATGAGCTACGCAAATGTGGCAACCAGGAAAAATACCCCAACAAGTTTCACTCTCGCCGTTGGTGGGCTGGCGGAGGCAGTGGGGTAGGGGTGCTGCTGCGGCCACCCGCCTCAGGCCCACTCCCGCTGAGGGGTCCTGGCAGCCACAGGGCACCTCAGTCCCTGCAGCCATTGGCTCTGGCTCCCGATTGGCAGCCCCAGCTGACAGCTCATTGGTGACAGAGGCCAGGCAGGGTGGGGCTGTGAGGCCCATCCTCTGCCGTCTGCAGGGCCTGGGCCACAGCGGCAGCCTGGTTACACAGGTGAAGGCAGCAGACAGAGGATTCTGGTCATTGGAAGAGGCTGATGTGGCCGCGGGACTGGGGCTGCCAGTGGGCCTGTGCCTCATCCAGGAGGGCTGACAGCACTCCTGCTGGCGCCACAGCAGAGGAAGCGTGTGGGCTCCAGGACAACAGATGCCATGTTGTTTTCCTTGAGTGATGAAATCATACCTTGTCTTGGAACCTCTTACACCTACTCAAATGTGTGGACAAAAAACATGAAGAGGAAAACACCTTAGTAGATCAACAGAGGAAGTATCTGTCAGTGGAAACTGGGTTTCTCACCTGCCACTTGCTCTCTCTAGAGAGAGATTAACCTTGATGCTTTCCTTCCACCTTAATAGCTTGTTGGCTGTGACTCCACAACGCTCTGAGTGAAAATCTTGGGTATTTTCCATTGCTAAATTCTACTATGTCATGTAGCCCATCTCCCTGCAGCAGCCCAAGTGCTCCCTCCTATCCCTTTACCAGTGTTTGTCCCATCTCCTACATGTACACAGCAAGGAGGGCTTTCTGACTTCCCATGAAGTATTACAGGAGAATTAACTGCGCCATTCACTTTTCCCTGGCTAGTTCACCTTTATCCTTTTGTTAAAATGTCATTGCTAGGTTTTTGTTTTTAAATCAAGGTGTATTCCTAAATAAGTCTCCATCTTCCTCTATATTTGTAGTCTTACCTATCTCTACATGCACTTTATTTATTTGTTAATTTCTATAACAGACCTAGGGATGGTCTGTTGTCTATTAATAGAAAAGAAGGCAAAGTAAAAGGCATGGAGTAGGTATAATAATAAAAGCCCCTGAAATCAATACACATTTCAGTAATCCTTAGAAGACATTCAAATGACCTTCCAACGTAAGAAAGTCAATACTTCAAAAGCAAACACAACTAAGTTCCTTCCTTAAAGTCAGTTACACTTAGCATCTCATTAAATTTGTTAGTCTTAGCAAAGGCCCCAGTATGTAAGTAGGAGGAAGATTGATCTCCATGCTGTGTTAGAATAACTGTGGCAAGGAATAAATTTCCTTTCCCTAATGAACAGCACATTAGTCAGCCACAGGTAAGATTCCACAGAACTAGCAGTGAAGGTAGCTCATTTGATCTTCTAAGATGATCACAGAAATGGGTCAAGAGAATATAAGTAACATGGGAGGTAGGACTGGCCCCTAAGGAAACACGTAACTGAAGGCTTATTAGAACAAAGCATTGGAAAATGAAAATGGAGATTAGAAAGGTACGTAGTCCACTCTATATACTAGATATGCTACTGAAGAGACAGGATTATTCTTGCTGCACCCAGTCAGGTTATACTATTAGAGGCTTCTTTGATCCAAAATACTTTTCCTGGCACAGTGTTCAAGCTGAAAACAAGAATGTCTGCTGAGACTTCTCTGCACTATCCCAGAGGCAGTACACAAATAATACTACAGCAGAGCTCAGTTCACCTCTGAGTATTGCACCTGAGTATGTTGTGCATGCAGCCATAGATGCACTAACCCCTCTCCAAGTTGCTCCAACTCTTAAGTGTGTGCGTGCTAGGGCATAGCTCTCCACATACCCCCTTCCATCCAACCAAGTAAGTAACATCACAGAGGACCAAACCTCATTGTGTCAAGTCATAATAAGTCCCTGTAATGCGACTTCCCATTACATTAGACTATATACTTGACTACACATTGTGTAACAATCACTTATTTAGCATTGCTTTAAAAAGAGTGAAAATGCAAACACAGTCTGAGAAACCCATAGGTTTCATACTGCCTGAATACAAAGATGTATTTGCACCTTAAAAGAAGCCCAAAAGGCTAAACTACATAAAGTAACTATTACTGAAGTATGGGAGAAAAATTCAGATGCTTGTAATGCAGTGTACCTGAGGGTATCAGGACTCTAAGATTCCAATTCAGGAAACCTAGCCAAATATCTCATACTACTCTTATGAGACTGAGTCAAACAAAAGTGAATATTTAGACTACATTGAAATTTTTATTTCACCATGTAAAGGTGTCAACTCAAGAGATTCAGCAATTACCATAGCAAAATTCACAAGATTTGGATGTAATAGAGAAAAAACTTATCCCCAAATAAGGATGTGAATTCCTTTAGTTTGGTTTATCATTCAATTTGCAAACTATGTAACTATTCACAGTTATGGTGTATCTGAAACTAGCATTATCATCTACAGTCTTCAGTGCCAAGTATCTTAAAACAGAGCGGCCAATAATAAGAAAAACTAAAATTTCAGAAGTTGCTACTTGTGCTACTCTTTACCATTAAAGAGTAGACATAGTAAGTGGTGAACATGTTATGCATAGGAATTACGAAATAGTATCTAACCTAAGAAAATGGGGTCATCTTATCTGGAAGTTTTACAGTTCACCTACACTAATCATTACCTTTTTTGCAAAAATCTATTATTAGCCAAGGCAGGGTCATATGCAAAAGCCTTAATGTATGGCAAAGGTGCCCACCGTCAATGGAAGTTCCCCTGCTAACATCAAGAGGACTTTCATTAGCCTATTAGGAGCAAGGAAAGATTCCATATTTTGTTGTTTTCCTTTACAATGCATGTACCATTATGAGCTCTTTTCTGAACTCAGTGCATTCATAACCATGACATTTATAGCAAAAAATTGCCCAACTACAGACAGGAAAAACTAACACATGCCTAAAGGAGCACAAAAGCATTTTCCATAAGCAGTTCTGATAGATATAATGTAATCATCTGTACAAAATAATGGTGACAATTTGTACTTGGATTTTATTACAGAATGAAAGGTCACATGTCACAGAAGTGATTTGTAATAAAATCATTTTCACAAATCTACAGAAAGAAGCATTTTTTATGAATTCTGTGAATGTGATGGATATGGTCTCTTTCCCTTCTACTCTCTTCTTTCTTTTCAGTGATTGCATAGACCAGAACTAAAATTTCTGCATACCAGAACTAAAATTAGCTGTTTATTACTAAGTAAATTTACAGAATGAAATACGTCATCACAAATTGGAAGTGAGCTACCAAAATTTGTTGTGCATTATTTGAAAAAAGCATGGTGCTCTTTTAAAGCCAGCCTGAGAAATTCAGATGTACTATCTCCTGGGTGGCCTGGTCTAGTGGAAGGTGTCCCTGCCGTGGAAGGGTGGGGGTTGGAACTGGATGATCTTGGAAGGTCCCTTCCAACCTAAACCATTCTATGATTCTATTTTGATGTAAATTCATCACAATCACAAGGCATCTTCAGGACCAAGCCAGGGTACCATTCATGTGGACTACCTCAACACTGCACTTCTGGCAGCTACATCAAGCTTCTAAGGATCTACTCAAATTTAACAGGATACACTCTTGCAGGTGTTCCTTCACATAAAGAACAAAAGAATGAAGGATCTAGTCTAAACCAGATACTAGTCCTTTTGCTTTCTTGACTCTGTTTCCTGCAATGAATATAAGCCAAGAATTTTTTTGCTTTGTATTCAAAACTTTGAAAATGATCACGTAGTTAGGAATCAAGTTATCACTTACTATCTTAAATGGAGCACCATTTTTTTAAAATACTGGATTTAGAAAACAAACACATTCAAATTTCAGTATAAGTAGACTTACTAATTAATCAGACTGGAAAGCCTGACTTAATGTTTACAGCATAGGCTGCTTTTGTGTTCAGATCACAACAAATGCTACATAACTCTATTTTAGTTCAAATTGATTATTTTCCCAGAAAACTCAAAAGACCAGTTATCTGAACAGGTGAAGGTGTTCACCTTCATCTTTGTAAAAGGAGCTGCTTCCTCTGTCTTCGCAGAGAGTCTCAACAAAAGTATTAGCAAAATCCCGGAGAAAGCAGATCTGCAAGAAATCTTTCTGAACATTTCTGTAACTGATTTGTTGAGGAATATTTGATGATCTTCCAAAGTAGGAATAATTTGTTAGCTTTTTAGCCACCAAAAGTCGCTTATGTTTAAAAAGTCACACAAGTCACTTATGTTTAAACATAAGTGTGGTTCTACTTACAAACTTGCTCAAAATTCCCATTTGATTAGCAGTTTCTGCCTACTGCCTTTATTACTTTGAATATCATTTTAAGACAACGTTTGCTGATGCCAGAGGAAGATCTACTGAAGTATACTACGCTTGGCAGTAATTTTCATAAGATTACTTCTTTAAAAGTTTAACGTGACAAATTCTTGTAGCAATGTTCCTGTGGTATAGCAGCTCTTGAAGGTTGAGATCCAATTCTCATTATTAAGAAGGCATCACATCATCACTTGACGTAACACTACAGCAAAATCAATTCCTCCTTTCTTTATTATCAGGTAATCCATAAGTATTTTTGCAAACCGAATTCCATTTGCTTTTGTCTCAGCCTTGCCAAGTAGATAATACAGATGTGCCTGGGATAGACAAACTATGGCATATATGTCATCAGTGAGTACACCATGGATTAAACACATTTTATTTGGCATCTGGCACTACAAAATTTTTAATCCCACATATACCTATATATCTGGTGTTGGACTAGATGACCTTTGGAGGTCCCTTCCAACCCAAACCATTCTATGATCCTATGATTCTATTTGACTATTCTAAAAACAACTGAAGTATATGAAGTGCAAAAAGCCACAAGATGAAAATATATAATCTTAGGATTACCTCAAGATTTTTCATTGCCATTGGTTTAGTAAGAGCGGTAGAACTCATTTGCCTTACAACATCCACCACACCATCATCAATCCCAAATCCACATATACACCTGCAATTCATCCAGGCATAAAAAACACAGAACAATATTTATATTAGACTTGCAATGTAAATGGCTTATTCCTCCCTGATTGCTTCCATCAAGAAGCAACCTAAAATTAACAGTAAATATTCTATGTATAAAATCAAGCCTTCTACACAGAATACTGACCTGGTAGACATACAATTTATTTACTACTTTAATCCCACTCTCTGTCTAGTATGGCACAAGAACTTAACTACATCTACAGCAGGTGCACATGTAACAGACATCAACATCAGCAAGACTGAGAATATAATGACTGTCAAGTGGCCTGGAAATGCAAGACTGGTGGGGTTTTTTTGTTATTGTTGTTGTTTTGTTTGCTTGTTTTTCAACAATGCTGCTGCATTGAATGTTTGAAAAGTCACTTTAACCACATCCTGTAATCAAACCATCTGGAGCACATCTCTGCAACTAGTCATCTGGAATTAGACTTTATCTGAACTAATACTGTATAGCAATGAACCTGAGATGACTGGATAGTATTAAGAAAAAGAAGCATAGTGAAATGCTGCTTGGTACAGACATAAACCTTTGAGATGCTTAGCTGTGATGTTAATTTAGTACTTTATGAAAGCATAGTAAACTTATAGGTTAAAGGGCTGAGAGGTTAACTGCTATTTTACTTAATGTTGCCCTGGTGGTGGCTAAAGCAGGTTGGTATTACTCAAGCCACATAAACTACAGTAGCTTCTTCAACAGCCTAACAAACTTAGTTCATATCCACATGATTTCCAGTAAATTCTGAGTAATGTCAACCTAAATTTCAAGGATACTTTATTCAAGTGGCATGCCCCTCCCTTCCCCCTTCATTATGAAGTCATTAGTACAATATAGAGTAGGAACCACCACCCTAGCTGAAAAAGCTGTTATACCTTTAATGAGATATAAACAAAACATATATGTCTGGGACTTGCACTACATACCCCCATTTGCATTCAGAAACTAAGCAGCAACTAAACAATGAAGAGTACCTCTTGAAGCCATGGAGTTGGGCCATCAAGGAGACAACTTTTTCATCCCACCTAATAATAACTGTAATATATTTTCTTAATCTAAAGGTTTATTCCAGAGTATACAGAAGAATAAACACTGACAACTGAAGAAGGCCTGCTTCCCTATGAGGCCATATGCTTAATATACCAAAGAACAGACAGCCACTTCTATCACTGTCACATCTCCAGCAGCCTTTGTTTTGAAGCTTGATGAGCTGTATTGATTTGGTAAAATCACTGAGCTTCTTGGAAAACTAGACTCGAGCTTATTCACCACCATGTATTTCTTTCTCATGCAGACAATTGGTCAATATTCAAGTTGAATGGTCAGCTCTAGTTTCTTTTATTTTTCTTGACTTCCTAGTAATATTACCCTTTTCCAGCTTTAGTATAAAACAAAATAGCACATTTGAAAGACTTGTTGCTGAAGGTGAGCCGAAATGGCCTCTGGACAAAGCTCTAACTGAAATGTTAAAGGTAGGTTGGCTCTGGAAAACAGGACCGCATCTAACCAAAGAATTGGTTAGTCCCTTATCAGTTACAATAACAATCTCACTATAATTTTTTCAGTGCATGTTTCTTCTAAAGACAGTCTGCCTAGCAAATAAGCAATAAGCAATATCTAAGTGTAAATGGAAAGGTGAAAGAAAAACAAATGATCCTAATCAAATAAAAGGCTAAATTTTACACTCATTAAAAAAGCAATGAAAGACTCAATGAAAACTAGGTAATACCCCAGAAAGTACATAACACTGGGTCCCAAATGGCACGTAGGTTTATCCACAACTGAATAGTTCTACTAAAATATAAGCTACTGAGAACAGTGATTTTGAAAACTATGAAGCCACAGTGAGCCACATAATTTTCTCCTGTCAGATTTATATCAAAGTGACTAGATTTTGGCAGGACTAGGAAAACTTTTTGGATAAATAGCAATTTATATCTCCTGAATGTCAGACCACATGTTTGTAGTGTTTACAGAAAAACGTACAATTAATGCTACTATAAACTAACCATGACTTTCTGACCTCCAGAATACAACTAAAGACTTGGTTTTGTACAAACCTTACCTTTTATTTGGTCAGATAACTGAACCACTTCACTGTTGTACTGAAGTAGTGAATAAAACTGCAGCCTTACTTTATTTCAGCTGACACTAGAAATGCAAGTTGAAAATCATTTAACATCTGTGTGTTCTGAAGTAAACCAAATCTGTTTCAGAAATAAAGTGTTCTGTTTCTGACAGATTTTTTTCTCTTTTACTTCAGTAATCATAACTGTGATTCACATAGCCTGACACTGAAAAATGTCACATAGTCTCAATTTTAGAAGAAGGAAATGCTGTTCTGTAATCCCCTGAATTTCCTACTCACTTCTCAAGGAGTGTTATTTCAGCTCCTATATTGCTGCCCTGTGGAACACAGGGACACTCTTCTGTGTTCTACTAGAGTGAAGGAAAAAGAAGTCCCACAATCCACTGCCTTTGGTTGTACTCTGGGACCATATGCCACTTGAGATAAGCAACAGAACATAGGGCTTTTCAACTCATCTGTCACACTCACTTCCTGCAGCTTTTATTAATTACAGGATCTCTTCAGCTAGTTCTTTCTCTCCCAAACTCTTTCACCCTTAAAAGCAAGTAAACAGCAAAGCAAAACAAGACTGGGGTGTAGAAAAAGCACTATTGTTTAAATACAAGAAGTAAAACCAAGAAGGGAAAACCAAGACCATTTTTTCTCACCCTGTCAAGCATTCAAGAGTTCCTTTAGTAATTATCTGCCTCATTTCTATTTTTCATCTCAGACGCCAGACCACAGAAATACTGTTTTCATCAGTAGACTGTTGAGAAAGAGCTGCAGAAACAGGAAAGCTAGTATAAATTTATGTGTGTAGGCATATCAAGAGAAAAAAAAAGCCACCCTTCTTCCCCCTCAAATAAGAAAATCCAAACCAAGCCAACCAACCAACTAACCAACCAAAAACCAAACCCAAAATCTTAAGGAGCTTATACATTTTTGGTTTTCTTCCTACAGTGACTATTTGGAGATCTCAACAGAACTTTGTGTCCTAGCTCTGAACTCTGCCACTGTAGAAACAATTCACTTGGGGAGTAAAAACCAAGCAAAAACCAGATGACAAAATGCATCTATAAACCTTCAGGTGTCTTTGGTGATTAGTTTCCCAAATCTCTACATCATGACAAAGAACTGTCAGGTGCAAACAGTGGTACAATTATTTATCAAACAGTAGAGCACCTAATGAAACACAAAGGAATGGAAGGCAGAAGAGACAGAATTTGTGGAAAAGAAACAGCATGGATAAATGAACAATTCCAAGCCCAAACCATGAAAATGCTTCCAAATTTGTAGACTGCAAATACCAGGATTGCAGTCGAGCCAAGTAGACAATTCTGCTCAACCTCAAAGAGCTGCTGATGATCCATGTACCTCATTGGGATTGAGAAGAAGAGCCTCTTATAAATTATGATGCTTTATTTAAAGTCAAAGCATTTATTTGCTTTGTGCCAGCTTTGGATCCTTTTCATCTCTAGCTACCAGGCCCAAGAGAGAACACATTCCTGTAGCTCTGCTGGCAGCCAGCTGTGGCCTCAGTAAATCATAAAGCCTCATAACAAGCCATTCTTCACAAAGGCCAACTGCAGTTACTAGACATGATAACTTCTCTATTATTCCACTCACCTGAATTTAAAAGGGCAATTTAAAGCAGTAGCTGAAAACACTGAAATCTACTGAACTGCATTTTACATCTCTCTCTCTCTGCATTAAGATTCACTTATTTCATGAAAACTTCATTGTCCTCAGCCTGGGAAAAGAGTAAGTAAACACCTGAGACAGACACATTTAAGACAAAGGGGAGGGGGAAAAAAACCCACGCATTTGTGATTTCTTTTGCAGCACTCCCTCAAGATTTCTTACTACAGCTAATAGGAAACAAGAACCTCTTCTTCTTTCATTCCATTTGTGGGACTTGCAGGGACACATCTTTTGTTTGTGAAGGAAAACTCTATTCAGATCTTAATACAGTAATACCCTATCATGAAACTTCACAGTAAAATACATAAAAGCTCAAAGTGGTGTATAGTCAAACATGGGATGCACATTAGAGTTCTATTAATATTGCAATGGTAAATGAGGAGTTCTGTCTCTTCTACCTGTTTCCCACACATACACTGAAAAGGAATCAATTAAGCACAGTATGGTGAGGCCTACCATTCCACTTTTCCCTCTGTCCTTCGTATTAGAAAATTCTTGTATTTGAGTGGGCAAGAAGATGTCCAGAACAGTTACAAGTATTTCCGTAACGCACGTAAGATACCAGTCCTTTTTTATAAACAGGTCTAATGAACTGTGACTAATAACGTTCTCCCTGAGCAGAAGAAAGGTAAAAGGGCTTTTGTTAGCATCTACTGAAGCAAAGTCGTCATTTTGCTGGGACAGAACAAAAGTGAGCTACTTTTCAATTAACCAACTTCAATAGGTGTTGGAGTTCTGCAGAGCAGTTCACTGCAATTTTCCTTCCTCTGTTTTAAATTATCTCCCAAAGGGGATAAACTAGTAAAACATCTAGCTCAACAGCTGGCTTATTCCAGCTGTTCACCAATACTGGTGCAATGCAAAGACAAGCTACCAGCAAACTGATTTCCCAGTAATGATCAGCACACATTCTGCTAGGCCTCTCTTCTCTTACCTGCAACTGATTTTGCATAAAATATAAGCAAAATATTAAGAGTTCAAGGAATCATAATGTAATCAGTTAAAAATTTCTACATTTCTTTTGGCAATGAAACATCCCTTAAAGGATTATCATAGGCATGTCCTCCCTTATTAAAGTACAACCAACATGATGACAGAAACACATTTCAGTCCTAGGAGACTATTTTCCCATGTCACTTAAAGAAAAAAAAAAAAAAAAAAAGGCTGGACTTTCAGACATGCCTTAATTCTTTCCTTGGTCAGACAAACAATATCAAGATAAAGCTTGTTTTACTCCAGAATCTACACGCACATTTCTGTATAAATTATTGACTGCACTTTGGCCTCATCTGAAATGTTGGCCCCTGAGGCTGATAAGCTCTGACCCCAGGTGGCACATCCAACCATCTCACAAGAGGCAGAAACATTATTGCTTTGCATTGAGGACTGCAGCCTGAGAGCCAATCAATCAAGCTCCCTGACAGCTTTTACAGCCTCCTCACATTAGGCCTAAGTCAAACTCCATGGCTCCTATTGTTCATGTTATTCTTTTTTCCTCTACTCTGATGAAGTTAGGGCAAGTCCAAGGCTTCAATGAGAAAGAAAGGCTATTATGAGCAGCTCAGAGTTTACTGACTCTAAGCTGTACAACAATGGCCCAAAAGCCTTTTCCCTGAAAGTAACACATTCCTAATTGCTAAAAATAACAATCAGTAACAAAGATCAGCCCTTAAAGACATACTTATATGAAAGGAAGGTGTAATATTCAATCATCTAGGCTCATCATCTTTACCTGCTAAGCAAGATTTCCTAAGATAATTATGCACACCAAGAATGATAACCTTTCAGTCACGCAGAACTGTCATACAAATGTTGGTATGTTACATAACATAATTTGTGTATTAGAAAACCAGTGACCAAAAAAGATTTGATTAAAAATATCTCTTGTGGAATTGTGCTGTGCTAACTGTGGACAGATACCTTCTTCTTCAATCATTCTATAGTGTTTCGAGATCAATATCACATTGTGCTCAAAATGGAAAAACACTTTCAGAACTAATCATGATGTCATTATTTTTCCCTAGTGTTCTCCTGAGGCCTGAAGGGCATTTAAGTGGGACTCCTACATGTCTGGCATGGAAGAATACTGATTTGTCTTTGAAAATTTTCACTCTTAATTATTAAGATTATTTTTAAACAACTGCGTATCGCTTCAGATGCATGCATGAATCTCACCACCACCAACAGGTATTTACAGAGTCATAATGTACTGTCATCAAAAGTGCTGAAACCTTTTTGTGTAAGAGTTTCAACACTGCATAACATGACTATATTTTACAGTTGGCAAAATCTTCCACATCTTTTTTCCTATATATCAGAGTTAAAACTGGAACAAAACAAAAAAAAAAGAAAGTCAATTAAGGACTCATTTTGATAGGAATGGAAGTTATGATCAACTAGCAGAAAGCAACTGCAGTAACTCCAGAGATCAGTATTCCTGGATATTGAAGAAACAGAAGGAAAAGTGGTTTTTTGTTGTTTTGTTTTTCTTTTAAATTAACTTAGCTGTAGCTTTAGATAATTCTGCCATTATAACTTCAGCTTTTAGGAAAGGGTGGTCTTATTTTAAAGTACAGAACACAAACTGATAGCCATAAGTGAATATTTATTTACTTAAACCTGAATATCAGTACTAATATGGTGAGAGGTACTTTCAGTTACAACTGTTTCATCTCCATATTTTTAGTGTACAGACTTCACAATTGGACTGAACTGGTAAGAGATTCAGAGAGCTTTCTGGGAAGGTGCTGGCTGAAAGAACAGCAGTTTCCTTCTGGTAAATAACCTGATACAGCAGCTTGCCTTCTCAGCTGTCATTCAGTCCAATGTGGCTTTTCATACAAAACCAGAGGACTAAAAGCTTGTTTCAAATGAAGGATTCCCCTCCCTCCCTAGCTTTCAACTGAAAGCACAGTTACACCCTCAGGAATGAGAAGAACTCAAAATTTGTAGTCCATCAAATAGTTTGTTTTCAGATTCTGCTGAAGATGAAGCTATGCAGTTATTTAGGTGGACATCTGAATAAACAGAGCAGTAAGCACTGGTAGTGCTGGAGTAGCATAATAAAATTCATACATTTATTTATGTAGCTACTGTGAGTCAAACAGTCATTGTATTAGTAACTCAAGTTTTTATTCTTATTAATATTCTCTTACTTCCTTTCTTAAAAATACTAACAATGCATGGAACATTGAATTTCTTGTCCCTACATGGGGACATGGATGAGAAAAACTAGCAAAGCAGTGTGAAAAGGTAAGCACTGCAGCACCCTGGACTGTACCCTTGCAGTGTACGAGGATTCCTGTTTACAGTTCTCTCAACTCTCACTCACAGGCACTGCATTCAGCTTTAGCAGTTTTTTTAATGGGAAATCAATGTAATGCTATTCTTGTCAACTTACAAAGCTGAGAAGTAATGCTGCTATATTTAACCTAAATGCTGTTTTTCATGGGTGCTCCACAGGATGAATGATATCTGATTTAGAAAAATGACAGTGATTTTGCTGAGCTTTCCAAAATCAACACCCATTTTAGTTGAATAAAACAAGAGGCTGCTGAAGCATATTTGTCTCTCTGATGATGTATATTCACCAAGTACAGCCCATAACCCACCTACTCCCAGCAGCTTCAGACAGCTAGCCTCACCCACAGATCCTCACAATTTAAAGAACAGTCATATGCAACAAATCTTTTACCAATAGCCTGACAGTAGTTATTCTTTTAGACTCCAGGCCCAGAAGAGAAATTTATCATTGCTTAAATAAATTTTACAGATGTAATAGATAAAGGCAATAAAGAAAACAGGGCTTTTTATAAAACAAAATCGACAGAGCAGAAAGCTGTTCCTCTAGACTCTGCGCAGGCGCACTGGCCTTGTGTGTACCAAAGGGAAATAGACAATGAAGGGAGCATGAAATGACAGCTGCCTTTGCTTTTCAGGGAACGTAAATTTTATTCACAGAACGTAAATCTCAAAGTCATGGTTTTCAATCTGCATGTGTGATCACGTGAAATTGATTTCAAGGAGATTTGGAAGTATTTAACTCATTACTCAGAGATGCAAATCCCATCTTGTACAATCATTACTGTAAAATAGAGAGGGGAAAAAAAAGGGTGATGTTTCAAGGGCTATGCATATACATTTTCATTTTTCAGACAGAGTAATCAAGCTTCCATTTCAAACATTGACCTGTCTATATTGAAGCACCTGTGTATATTTTTGTATATATGTGTATAAAGCTGTGTATATTTCATATGTTTTAGGACAGATTAAAACTCTTAATGAATAATACAGCTTAAATGAAAAATATTCTTGAATAAGTTTGCCACAATGCCACCCATGCTTATGTTTCCCCCTAAATGAGCAGGAAAACATTGTTCAAATGCTTCAATAAACATGGCAGCAACCATAATGTAGATGCAGTGCTGAAAATTTTTTGGAAATGCATAAAAACATTTCTTGACTTTGGCACATCTGCTGCATCTCACAGTGGTTCTCTTATAATTTGATACCTCTTTTGTGATATTTCACCACTTATCGCAATACCAATAAGTTTTTCTTATAATTTGATGCCTCTTTCTTGATACTTCACTGCTTATCACAAAACCAATTGTTAAATTAAGAAATCACAAGCCAGATTCTCAAGCATGGTGTGTGAAGTTAATACATAGTAGTATCAAAAATATCTCTGAAGGGCAGCCTTTTCTAACAGAAAACAGACCTATTCTTGAACACAGATGAGCTTCCCCTGTGTCAATAAACACAAACTGCCTCTGTTTAAAACAAAGAGGAAACTGGTTAATTTCTATCTCAATAAAATTTATGAAGCAATAAAAACTCTGTAGTACAAGCTGTGCGGTTTGTTTCAATTCGTTGATACATGAATTAATGAGGAAAATTCTTCTCTTCATTTTGTTACGCAGACTCATGCTGGAGAGGGCACCATAGACTGACCAAAAGCCCCAAGAGCCTAATTCTAATTTCCACTCTTCATCTACAATTTCTTTACAAAGTCTGGCAAGGAACATTTTAATTTCCCATCTTTGTGATGACAGTATTTGTGAGCTCAATCACCACTACACTGTGAATTGTGCTTAATAATATAGTGTAACTGACAGGGGGGAAAAAAAGAAAGAAACGGCATGTCTCAACTAGTGTAACTGTCACCAGATCATATGAGTACAACCCTTCATCCTCTATTTATGATACTGAAAATGTCAGCTAATTTAAATTTCTGCAACCCCTGAACAGGAGCAAAAAGGAGGGAGGGGGAAATGAACATCTGAAAATACATGCCTGCAACAGCAAAAGCAGAAAAGACTGGTAAAGACTTTACCCGTAATATTTAGTCAGATTAAGTACAACTCTTTGCTGTATGTTTTATTGTCATTTACATTCTCTCTGACCACATGAAGAATGCTCCTTCTGACAAGCCACAAAAGCAAGGCTTCTGGGAGTGTTTTGTTCTTTCTCTTCAAATCCTCCAATGTGTTAATTTCCTGACCTCTCTCCTAATATAAAACTACAACTCAGTCCTTACATGAACATCTTTGTCAGAACAACTTCCACTCAGCAGCTAATCCACTTACAGCTAATGGTTTCTGTCAGGAAGGGAGCAAGTGAAATGCTGCCACCATTACACTACATGGGAGTAATGTACATACCTCGCTTGGATGTCCCCTTTTGTGCAATACCAGCGTGATGTATCGAACCCATATAAAATCTAGCTCCCTTAGCCTCAAGGTGTGAATGCAGTTCCATTTAGACAATGCATTTTTTGTTATGCCCTTGGGGACTGTGGGTGTTTACTGGGTGGATATCTGCGCTCCTGTAGGCTGGGAGACAACTGCACGGAAAGACTGCTCCCTTCCTCTTGGTCCTCCATACTCTTGTGGAGGACCAATATGGTTGTTTCGTATAGTTGTTATCATCTTCTAGCTCACCCACCTGCCTTATAAAGAGAAGTCTCTGTATTTCAAGACACAAGATCACCTGAAGATGACCATCTGAAATTGCAGAAGTAATTAGCAAATATAACACTATATTCTTCTCTTCCTTATACTTCCCATGCAATACTCACCAGTAGATTAAGGCCACTTTGGTGGAAAGATAGAGTAGAATCACAAAGAAACAAGAGCATTTCATCGGGAAAAGAAGGCAGCACTGACAGAGAAAGGGTGCCAACAGAAAAAAGGTCAGACCTCCATATGTCTCCACCCATGGGTTCTTGCAGATTGACCACATCTCTGAGCAGTAGACAACCAAATGCAGTAGCAACAGATGCCACAACAAGAAGTTTGTAACACTTAGGAAGGCGTGAAAGGAATGACAGTTGGCTGCCTTTCTCAAATCCTTGGCAGAAGCCTCTCTCCTCACCCAAAAGGCAGACAAGGCTGTGGCACTTTTTCTTCACAGTTCCACTGTGTTCAGAGGTTCTATCAACGATCTTTGGGTATTTTAGTCAACCAGTTATTTAGACTACAGGGGCTGGATTTCTTTTTCCATTGTGGACTCTCCTCTGTGACAGAGGCAGAAAAGAGTACTAGAAATCAAGAGAAGACCATAAGTTTGCTTTAACTGTTAAGCAACACAAGAACACGGAGGTCTTTCTGCCTCAGTTTGGGAACTGAGCAAAAGTAGGACTTTTGTTCATTGGTAAGGGGATGTTTTTTCCTGAAAGAGCTTTCCTATTCTGGTTGAAGAACTTCTGCAAATGTCATTTTGAGAAAGAAATGTTAAAATGACCTATGAAAACTCCATAGAAGAGGGACCACTTGTTTCTGAAACACCACCAGTGGAGATATAAGGACTGTAGATACAGTAATGGAAAGTGATGTATTCTTCTTAAAGATTGGAAACCACCTAAAATTGCAACCAGACTGCTCAAGAAAGAGAGTAAACTAGGTCTTTAATGAATGTCCATGGAAAACATTCATAGAGGCTATGTCTTTTTCCCTTCACCATATTACTGACAGCCCAGATCCAGTTATCATCTTACTTATGAGAAGCCTTTTTCTTTGCAGACTTCAAGGCACTATGAACAATCAGAAACAACCTCTTTTTAGTAAGAAACTTTTTGGGTATAGACAGATAAAAAAGCTGCTTGGTGAACTAAGTCAGATTCCAAGACTGCTTGAGGATACAGAAGAGCTACACCAGAGGAAACCCATGTCAGGTTTTTGTGGTCTCTTTCCAGCTGACAGGACTGGTAGGCTGCTATCTTTTACCCTCTCATTTAAAGGTTTTGAAAACTGGAGGGATGCTATGGGAAAACCTCTTGGGCAAAGAATCCCTGTTGCCAAACAAACCTATTTTAATTTTCCTTAAGTTTTGCAAACTTATTTTACTTTTTGCTTCTCTCCTCTGAAAGGGCCCTTTTTTTCCTCTCTTGATAAAACTGCTTAGTGACTGAGAACTATTTCTGAAAACACCAAAATCTGCATTTGGTCCACAAGAAATGCAAACTTCACTGAACAGTTCATAAAGACTACTCACATATACATTTCATTTACACTGATATAAGGTTTAAGCACACTCAAAACAATTTGTATTTCCTAAACAATGATGAATTTAACAAACATTCCTTTCAAGAAGCTTGTTTTTAATGAAAAGAAAATTTTGTATTATTTTTAATCACCAATAGACTAGTGCAAAGACATCTCAGTATTTCAAATGACAAACGGCAAACCTGGTGTAGTGGGTCTGTCTGAGCTGATTTTCCCCATACAGCCTTCATGCTGCAGTACNAGCTGAAAAACTAGGAAGTGGAAGTAAAACATCCTTAAACCAAATGACTGGAGGTGATTCTTCCCATACCCAGTCTTCAAGGTAGTTTAGAAATTATTCCACACAAAATGGCAGCCACTGAATTAATTTCAAATACTTTTAAATTTCACAGATTAACATCCACTGTTCTAGAAAAATTAAAACCTATTTTTTTCTCTGATATGTCTATCTTTAGGGGTTACATATATCCCTTCCCAGTACATTTGGCAATTGCTGAAAAGAAACCTACAAACATCCATGGATAGGACACCTTACCTGGCAGGAGACTACCAGAAACTTTCAGAGAGTAGAAAGGTAATTTCTTCTCTCCAAAGAATTTTCCACCTACATAATTAGCAGTCCCTTGGCAGTCAAGGCACAATGTATCCAAAAAGACCTGAGGCAGTTTTGGTCTTTGGTTTTGAAAGCAACAGCACTGCATACAGAACCTTCCAAATTGCTCTGGATTTCAGATTCACAGTGATAGCTGCTGCACACATAAAGGATGAATTTGTGTCTAGATAAAACTGCTTTAAACTTTTTTTTTTTATTCTACCACTTCATTTGTCCTGTCTAGAGAATGTAGCAGGCACAATCAAAAGTTAGGTTGCTATTGGCTGAAGATCTCTTTTCTTCAAGGCCTTCTCAATGGGAGATCAGTAAACTATCTACATAAAATACTTCTAGAGAAGTGTGGAGTTTTCTTTTGCTGTCTGTAAGAAAACAGCCTCTTTTAGAGATTCTAGACAGAGGGAAATGTAATGTATTTGCAAGCCAGTTGCTCACTGGCAAAAAGGTTCATGTTTAGATAATCAAATAGATAAAGTGAAGTTTGACAAAACTATATGGCTGACCAGCTAAGAAATTCATATGAGATCTTTAAACTTCATAAAGCTTCAGGAATGCAAGGGATGACTGCAGAAAGAACCTAAACGAATGAAGAATCAAGGAGAACATTGTTGCTAAAGCTCACTAATACTCTGTCACAGGAAAGTCAGCTATAGGTAAAGCAACATAGAACTAGGAAAATCTTAAATATCATTACCAATAGGTGGTAGGAAATAATGAGGAAAGAATGACAGAAGTGGAAAGCCTAAGAGTGAAATTCTGTTTATGGCCAGCTGCCAACTATCTTGTAGATGCCATAAATAAAATATACCTGGCTGTATCTTTGAGACCTTGAAGGGATGTTTTTTTTCCCTTGTCTCCAAACTCAGCATACAACCAATACCCCTCAAAGAAACAAACAAACAAAAATGTCAATACATATTTACTGCTGGAAAAATATTCCATTGAAAATATTTTGAAAAACTGAAGGAGAAGAGCAGTGTATCTTTATTACTCTCCAAACTGAAACCAACAGCTGTCCTCACAGAAGGAAGATTAGTGTTATTTATGTGCCTCACTCAGACTCAATGGTATTCTTGGATCTCAGTATGCTGTACTATGTTTACAAGGCTGCCTTCTCTTGCTTTTCATAAGACAGCTTTAAAGGGTTACATTACTAAAAAGCAAAGGTTACTGGTGAAGCGTCCTTCAAAATTATGAGGTATTTACTAGCGAGGTATTGGTATGAAAAATTAAAGCTTAAGCCAAGCACGGGGATAACTTTCCAGCAAAGAGTACCTGCACACTCTCCTCCTTTTTCCTTCAGCTGTATAGATTCAACAGTTGGTCTCTTCATTACTAGATTGTCCATAAGAGAGTTGGTTCTCTGTTCCATATTTGGTTCCCACGAGCCCTTGATTAATAGCTGTCTGCTATAATTTATATATAGACCTGGTTTAGGCAGCACAGTTTCCTTTTTACTGCCATTTAAAAATACTTCACTAATGCTGTTCAACTAATTTTAAATCTAAAAAAAAACCAAAGTGACACACTGTGTCCTAATTTCCTAGGAAATCCCTGTGTGAGAAGTAAAAAACTAGTCAAATCAATTATGAACTATCCTGCTTTTAGGAACACTGCACCATAGAGCTGAGAGGACCTCAAGAAGTTGTCCAATCCACCTCCTCTACTTCTGAAGCAGTATCAGCATCTATCCTGACAAATGTTTGCACAGATTTTTCTCGAACAACAGAAGACTCCACAAGCTGCTAGAAAACAGACTTCATAGCCTCATTATGCTTGATGCTAGAAATGCTTTTCTAATGTCTCACTTTAATCTCTCTTACCACAATTTAAGATCATTATTTCCTGTCCTTTCTGCCTTGGTCACAAAGAACAGACCAACCAGTGATAAAAAAGATCTCATCTGACTTAATACCCTCCCCAAACCAACCAACCAAAAAAGAGAAACAATGAACAAACAAACAAAGAAGTTCTAAATCAATTTATTTATTTCAGTATTGTGTTATATTTTCTAACCTATGCTGTGAGGTTATTTTCTAATTTATGCTGACTTTCTCCAGTCAAGATTTGGGTTTAAATAGAGCTGGGGGCAAAATTGAAACTCAGTAAATCCTGTGATTAGGAACATAATGCTATTTACTGGTCTATTTCCACCAAACCTCTATTTCCTGCATAAATGTACTGTGGCTGACCTGGACTTTCAGTCATAAACACCTTATACTACAGCAGCAGTTAAGTATTACGTATTTTTCAAAAAAGTTATTTCAAGGAATGGGTGTGGAGGGTAGGTTTTTTGAAGGACCAAAGAAAAATGACTGTTGCACTGCTTTTTTTTTTGTACTGCTTATAATAGAAACCCCTTGTGAGGTCTTCTGAAACAATAATTCAGCAAAAAAAGAATGCTAAAGCCACTGAGTCAGCCCATATAAGCCTTTTTTTTCTTTTCTATTCTAAAAAGACAGCTTTCAATGATTCCATTTTAAATGTTTCTCACCCCCCTCCACAGTTAGTCTTATATAAAAAGTCTCCCTCCCAACCCTTTCTCTTTGGAAATTTGGTAACCATAGTTTCTGTGTCCTGCTGAGACTTGATATGTAAAGCTGTATTCTACTTGCTATTAAGCTGCTGATAGCAGTGTTTCTGTTGCAATTTATGAGAAATGTCAGTTGAAGGCAGAGAGTATTGTACACACTATATTTTCCCAGCTGGATGCCCCCGTGAACAGAAAGCAAAAACATCAATACACATGCACCAAACATTTGGGGAAGGGAAGAGACTGCAGGAAAAAAGGCTGCAGGTTACATGTGACCCACACATGGGTGGTTTAAAGTCAGTAGAAAATGAACACGTGAATGGGGAGATACCTCTAACATTATCAGAAAATGCCAGAGGTTCTTAATGCTACATCAGCTGGTGCTACATTAATATAAAGGCTCCTCTGTAGACTCCTCTGTCACCTCTTTCCCTAAAGCATATACATTGAATTGTTGCACTTTGAAAACTGTCACATTCAACTGTTTCTCTGTCCCAGGTCTGCAGGTTCTTGTTTAATGTTTAGTACAAAGATATTTTAATCCTGTACACAGGTTAGTCACTTTAGTGGTAATTACACCTGAGGGTCTTTTAGTTGTTTCCTTTGTTGCATTTTTTTCCCATCCCACCCCCCACTCCATCCTCTCCTTCAGTAGAATGAAAATCAAGTCACTAAGCACAGGAAATACAATCGTGTCTCATCATGCTCTTCAACAGCAGGCTACTTACTTCAGTGATAGCAATATTATAGAGCAATACGTTTGTTTGTGAATGTATTTTAGCTTTTCCTGGATAACAAGGACAGCTATTTTCAGGTTTCTTCATCACACTGACAGCTGAAGGTAACAGACTTTAGAAGAGAGGAACTGAAGTCCAATTCAACAAGGAGGACTTAGGAATTAAAGCAAAATGTTGGTCATGAGATCATAACTTTTTCTACACCATAAAGTATGGAAGATTACAACAGAAAGTATTCACCAAAGATTACTACTCTTCAAGCACTGCCTTCCTGGAGATCAGGGTTTCATGGCCACTATCTTCTTTCTAGAGAGTACTGTAGTGAACAGAAAGTTTGCAGGCAAATAGTTTAACAAAACCAATAATTTATGTCTACTTCGCAGTTCACACTATACAGAAACATTCACGTGTCAGTGAGGAACTACTCCAGAAGTAAAAGTCACTAGTAAAGAGAAGACAGTTTTTTACAGCAGCAAAATCATTCATTATGGAACACATGTTGCTCAAATAGCATATGTGCCTTTCCAAAAGTTATCAACTCTCGTCACTAGTAACTAGTTTCCAAATTTGCAGTTAGTCTTTGTCATTCCCCAAATTGCCTCCTCCATTAGAAGCACGGGATGGAAAATAATGAAAATCCCAACCTTACTGAAGTTAAAATGCTCACAGTCAAACTGAGGATAGAGCCAATTACCATTTAAATAACAACATGAAACTCTTTGAAGGAAGGGCCTTTTGATCTCAGAGATTCAAATGCTGAACAGTGAGAATCTGAGTTCTTTAAACTTCCAGGAAAAAAGCTACAAAAATGAACTATGACCCAGGCTGTCAGTCATGTGCTTAAATCCCTAGCATTTTTTTTACTGTTAAATGTAGCTCTCTTCCTGTGTAATTAGTGGTGATGTCATCATTGATACCACAGTTAATAAATACTTAAGTAACTCTTTTCTTGCAGTTCTTCTGGTGTGGAGGTGGAGGGGGTAGCAAGAAGTGAAGGGGAGACAGACCAAGGGTGAAACATGAGTTGTATTCTTCATCTTTCCCCGTGTGGAACATTAAATTTAAGATGTCCAAGTTTTGATCAGCTCACATTTAATTTTGTAAATTTGAATGCCTTGTTAATTTCCAATACAAAATACTGTAAGGTCGAATGGCATTAAAAATCTCATTTGGGTAGAATTGTGCACCCTGTGCATTTTGAGTGGCAAAGGCAAACAATACTGTATGGAACTGCAGTTCATATTTCTGTCATTTTTTAATCCTTTCTCTGGAAAGCTGAGAAGGAATGATGCTTTGAAAAGTGCTTTAGCCTTTGACAGCCTACAGAGTTTGCTGATGTCACATTTCCTAATTGACACAACACAAGGTCTGCGTGGCACATTGCTACAACATTTGTTTTACAAGTGCACATTTCACAGGAAACCAGCGATTAATTTCCCAAAGACTTACAGGCATACATTTCCAAAAAGGGAAAAATAAAACTGTTACATATCCACACAAATCAAAATTTACAGAACTGTGGCAGCTGGCCAGCAAAACTACTCCAGGTCTGCTTTCCCATCTGCGTGGCCTGTTAACTGGAAGAAAATAAAATCAAATTGCTCCTTCTGCAACTAATTCTCAGAAGTCCCTAAAAAAACCTTCTATAACACAATTTTAATAATGCAGAATGCCTTATGACAATCAGTAAACCTCCTAGCAGTGTGCAGTGTAGACACAATAGCTCAGAAATGGATATGCAGACAAGAACGGTTCCCTTCTCCCCTAGCATTGAAAAGATGCTGTGCCAAGCTACTATTGCTGATGACAAAACAGACATCTCTTGATCCTTCTAGCAAACTAAGCCCTTCAGCAGACAAACTTGGCCAAATTTTGATGTAGTGGGTGACGCTACCCCTTCCTGTACACCTGCCTCAGCCCTTTGCCTGAGGCTACAGCCCTTGGAGTGTGTCAGATCCTCAATCGCCTGCAATCACACCATTAATGTAAACGAAACTAGCACTGGCTTATACAGGTTTGTGAAGTTGCTGGCACTGGGGAGTACACAAAATCCCTGCCGTTGTCTCTGCTAAACGGGAGGTAACTTATACAGATCAACTGGCTGAGCAGTTGAGGTCAATAATGCCTTCAGCTATTTGTCTGCTGGAGCTCTGACAAGTGATTCTGTTTATGGCAGTGTACCATCTCAA
>VYZX01024781.1:3485-26706 GCA_013401335.1 Brachypteracias leptosomus
AGAGCAACTCCACCCCCTCGCCTTGCTGGCCTGTCTTTCCTGAAAAGGACATAGCCATCCATGACCACATTCCAGTCATGTGAGCTGTCCCACCATGTCTCTGTCATTGCCTCCAGATCATAACCCCTTGCCCACACACAGATTTCCAGCTCCTGTTTATTCCCCATGCTGCGTGCATTGGTGTACAGGCATTTCAGGGAGCGAGCCGAGCAGGCTGATTTCACCCTAGAGGGGTGGGAGGCCATATTCCCAATGCCACATGCTTTGGTGTGCAGGCATTTCAGGAAGGAAGTCGATCATGTAGGTTTCACCCCTGACACTGGCCTGCCACCCTCAGGTTCAACTCTAGGGAGCCTGGTTTTATCCCCTTCCCCCTTCAAAACTAGTTTAAAGCCCTTTCTATGAGGCCCACCAACTCATTCACAAGGATCCTTTTCCCCTTGTGAGACAGATGAACTTCACCTCTCACCAGACCTGGCTTTTCCCCTTGTGAGACAGATGAACTTCACCTCTCACCAGACCTGGCTCCATGAAAATTTCCTCATGATCAAAAAACCCGAAGTTCTCTGGGTGTCACCAGGCTCTAAGCCACCTGTTAATCACGTGGGTTTTCCTTATTTGTTCAATATTCCTCCCTGCCATAAGAGGAATGGAGGAGAAAACTACCTGTGTTCCTGAGCCTTTGAGCATTCTCCCCAATGCCCTCAAGTCCTTTTTAATTGCTTTTGAACTTCTCTTTGTGAAGTACCAATCTGCATTATCAACAGTGGGTAATAGTCAGCTGGCCACACCAGACCAGAGAGGTTGCTGGTAACATCTCTAACCCGGGCCCCAGGGAGGCAGCAGACTTCTCTGGAGGTTGGACCTGATCAGCATATGGGGCCTTCAGTTCCCTTCAAAAGGGAATCACCCACTACTATTACCCTCCTTCTTTTTTAATTGGAGCAGTGCTAAGGCATGATGGTGACTGACGTACCCTGAGCGACTCCTCAGGTGGCTCTACATCTCCATCTTCCTCTGTCTGGCCCTTAACTTCCAAAGCCCCATACCTGCTGCGCAATGGCAACTAGGAAGGCATGGAGGGTTGGGAAGGGATTTGCCTGTCCTTCTGAGAAGGGGCCTGTTTCTATTCCCCCTCATCCCTTAGGTCCCCTCTGTTAATCTGGCTACAAGACAGTAGGGGATCCTGTGCTTCTTGTGAAGCCTCTCCTTGCTGCTTATACCTCAGGGATGGTAGGTTCTCAGTCTACCAATCTATCTATCTCTCACACTCCCTGATACTCCTCAGCCTTTCCACCTCCTCCTTCAGTTCAGCCACCAGGCTGAGCAGGTCATTCATCTGGTCACACCAAACACAGGTGTTGTCTTTGCTGCCATCCACTACAAGTGCCAGGCTCCGGCACTCCCTGCAGCCAGAGACCTGGACACCTACATGTTTATGTGGGACCTCTGTCTGGGTTGCCACATTTCTTCAAACAACAGGTTTTTCCTGGGTTGCTACCATAGCTGCCTGCACAGCCAACTGCTCACAGTGTCTCCTCCCACCCAGGTGACTCACCATGCTCCTTTGCTGGAGTAAACTCTGCAATCCCTGCGCTCCTGAGGCTTTTAAACCCTGCTGTCCCTTGCAAGAGCTGCCGGGTCAGTGGAGGGGGTTGTTCCACTCGCCATGTGGAGCCTGGTTTGGGGAAAACAAACCTCTCAGCACTGGCTCTGCCGCGGGGACAGCCCGCGCTGGCTCCCAGGGCTGATCGCAGTGAGTGAACACAGAGAGTCACAGACTAGGGAACCACATGAATGATTTAAATTTTAGGTACAGATTCAAGACAATATAAAATATTTTTAGAGCTCTGTGGTTGACCTTTATTAAGGGACTAGGTCTCCTTAGGCTGGCTTCTATTATAGTGTATAATGCTACTATATATGTTATACACTATAATAGAAAAAGGCAGCCTAAGGAGACCTATATATAGTGTATAATGCTATTATAGTGCATAATTTCTTTCAATATTCCCTTTCCTCATGCTGCCATCAAAGGATATACAGGTGATCTCTTGAAATAAAGATAAGTCCTTCAAATAAAGGGTTCTGGCACTTTGCAGGCTGTGATGTAGCACACGACACTTTAGTACAGCTAACAGTATGGTCATAAACATTTGTTATTTGGCTTTATTAATTCAGAGGATTCCATGCATTTGTATTATTTCTCATACCATCAGAACACCAAATAGTAATCAAGAAATGATTCATTCAAAATTACACTAAATCTAGTTTGTGGTAATCTAAACACTGAAACAAGGCAAATAGCATTAGCATGCAAAGAGCATTGTATAGATGTTTGTAGGGGAAATAAAATTAAGCTAATAGGATTTTCAGTCACAATCTTTTGTACTGAGACACTCAAAAGCTGTTATTACGCACCAGCTGCGGGGTCCAACAGGCTTGATGTCCCATTATACTGATTTATGTCAGGGTATGTGATAAACATTCATCTGCACACCCACAGAGGAGCACAGAGAGACCGTGGTAGGTTGGGAGACCCCAAATAACACTTAGCTGGGCTACTCCCAGGCCCATCATAGGAGTCATCAGCCCATCGAAGACCCATCTTCACAAGCCTAGAGAAGCACAGAGACAAAATGGAAGGCAGGAACCCAAATTAAGGAGTTTGCTCTGGGGGAGCAAACACCTTGTCTCTGCCCCTCCTAGGACTGTCCCAGGAGACTATCAGCCCCAGTATCCAGGCATGAAACCCATCACCATGAGTCCTTGGAAGCAGCTCTCCAGATCATCTTTCAGACTAAGATGGGGCACTGTCTGGTGGTGGAACACAGGGGTAGGATGCAGGGGAAGAACATCTTGGGATCACACAGGAGTCCTCATGGGATTTCAGGGAGAAGCCAAAGTTGAAAAAGGGAGGGATTTAGGTGACTTGGGGAGGAGCAAGTGCAGCAAGTAGAGGGGTAAGGGAATAAAAAAAGCTGATAAAATGTAAATATATGGCTAGTTGGTACACTTGTCCAGCCATGCCCTGTGCCTTCTCAGTGTCTGTCCTGTCTTCTCATTGAATTCCTGGATGTATGAGTGCAGCAACAGGACTGAGGCCACAGTTGTAGGTCCCATGTGTCCATGGTGCAGTGGCTAGAGTGAGTGTGGGTATGTGAATGTGTGATCACTAGTGAAGATCAAGGCAAATGGGCTGACGAGTAGCTGAAGTGGTCTGGGAGCAAGGGGGTGAGTGGATCTGTAAGGGCCAGCTGTGAGTGTGAGAATGCCTGTGTGTCCCTAGGCGGGAGTGCGCAAGGGGTCAGCTATGGGACCAGGGGAGTCCTGGCCAGCTCTCTGCATAGATGTGTGTGAATGTAATAGCCTATACCAGCAATTGGAGCAAGGCTGCAGCCTCAGGGACTTCTTTGCCCAGGTGCTGCCAACTGGGGAGACCGGGGTCCAGAGAAAGCTGCTCGCCAGGCTGTCTGAACACAGTTCCTGCAGGAATCCACCTTGTACATGTACATCTATGTATTTTCACTAGTAGACCTCTGTCCTGCTCAGCCAGAGACAGGGACAGGGTGAGACTCTTGGTAACATCTATGTTCATATGAGTGCTCTGACTGTCTATGATCTGTATGGCTGACTGGCCATGTATGTATGTATGTATGTCTGTATGTCTGTCTGTCTGTATCTATGTGTGAGTGAGTATGTGGGGTATGTGGTATATTTGTGTGTGCCTACTGGGAATGCATCTTCAACATCCCTACTGGCTGCACCAGCCTCCCCTGTCTTGGACTGTTGGAATTGCCATGATATATTTTCTTCTAACAGTTTCTGTGCAAACATGTACAAAATTGTTCATGAGCTGCATACAAACAATTGTTCTTGACAAGATAGGTTAAAATCTGTAATAAAAAAATCACTTGAGGCTAAATTTTGTCTCAAATTTTTAAACAATTTTAATTCAAAGGAGTGAAAAATGTTATTTTCTCATTTTAAGCTCCTTCTTTAAATATCTACAAGATGGGAGTGATCACAGAATCACAGAATCACAGAATGTCAGGGATTGGAAGGGACCTCAAAAGATCATCTAGTCCAATCCCCCTGCCGGAGCAGGATCACCTAGATGAGGTTACACAGGAACATGTCCAGACGGGTTTTGAATATCTGTATTCCATCTGCTATTGTTAAACTGTGAAGTAATGAGAGTTATGGTGTGGGTTTGGACATGTTTTAATTTATTTTCCATGTTCTGTATTAATTTATTTTTATTATTCCATTTCTTCAAGAAAATGCCTACTTTTAGTTTTAAAATAGAGAAAGTATTCTGTCAAGTTTGAATTATTTTTTTTTCTTTTTTTTTTTCTGTTGAGTTGAGAGAAGCATGACTGAAAGAATCCCGTTGGTTACATCTGTGGAAGAAACGAAATCAAGTCACAACTTTGGGGCTTTTTCACTGCACATTGTTCTATGTGGCTGAACTCTTCCTCTTCTCCCCCAGGCAGGGTCATCCACCCTGTCAGCCTGGCTCATACTGTTCCCTGAATTGAGCGGGCACTGTCTGGGAAAAAGCTGTTGGTTCCAGCCAAACTCATGCCAGGGAGCATGTTAGCAGCCAGGCATAGTGAGCTGGGGCAGAGCAGGGGCAGAGCTGTGCCTTGGTGATGCTGAGTTTTCAAAAGACAGCTTGACCTTGAATGGGCTACTCTCTGGCCCAAAGAATTTACCACTCTGAATAATCAAGGCAGGCAAAGACTGACTAAAGAAAATGTTGTGGAACCCATTGTACAGCTGTGCACCTAGAGCATCAAAGACAGTGAAGCTTGTCTCATGAGCAGTTGGCAGCAGCACTCTGAGCTCAAAGATGTTGCATTGGGCGTAGAGTAGTAATATGTAGTGTTTCTGATTTAGCATCAGTGAAGTTCTTGTGTGGATGGGGAGGATGAGGTAGTTTTCACAACTATGATCATCTTTTCCTATTTAGAGTTGAGGTAGGTCTGCAAAAGTGGTCCTTTGGTGGCTAAAATGAAGACTATAATATTTGACTGTATCCAATCTCATTCTTCACAAGTGCAAAAGTCACACATATTTTGTTCAATGTTTTATGTTAGTTAAGGTAAAGATAAAAATAATTATAATAAAGCCTGAGACACTGGTAGCTTTGACAGGAGTTTAATTTTCAGATATGGAAAATCCAGCTGCTAATTATTCTTTCAAAACTCTCTTTTTAACCACTTCAGATAACACCAGAGCACCATGGTTACATCTGACCACTTTCCTCACCACCTCCATTAATCCACAGTAACAGGCAACAAATATCTTAGCAAGATGATGTGTTCCAAACAGCATAAATTCTGCTGTTCAGTGCAACTGCACTTTTAAATATGATCAGTGTTGGTACATTCAAATGTAAAATAGAATGATTTATAAACTTGAGGCTAATGAGTTTTTGCATCCTTTCATTGGGTTCTGCTTCTATCCAAAATTCACTAGATCTTCACTAAAGCACGTTAAACCTAAGAACTGATGTCTCTTGTAGTATATAATGACCTATAATTTTCCTCCCACTTCAGCATAATGAATGCAAGAATTTATTTCTTTTATTCATTATTTTGTATTGTTATTAATTATTGAATTATTAGACTTATTATTAATACAGATATTTTTTTCCTTTCTGAAATCTGCACTTTAATTGACTTTCTATTAGAAGCATCTATTCAGATAAACTACACTTCTCTTTGAGCAATCTATGATTTGCCCACATTTGCTTGGTATTAGATCATCCGCGCCTCCACTTCAGAATTATTGAATCCCATCCTAAGATAATATAGACTTACATTAGATAATGATCTAAACCAGTCATACAATATTTCTTGAAATATCCTGGAGAAGGAAGAATGCTTTCTAATTATTAATGCTAATATATCTGTTTTACTAAAACCAATGTATTTCTATCACACAACATTCTCCTGAATAGATACACAAGTATATATATGCTGCCAGTAACCCAAAATACAGTGATTAAATATTTGATGACATTCCTTTAAAACATCAAAAAGCATCATAATTTACATTTTAAGTATCTGCAAATTAAATCATTATGAAAATTATAAAGGTGATGAAATAGCCCTTCATCAATACTGTGGAAACATTAGTAGCTTCAAAACATGGAGCATCTGTTCCAATTATTCCTTTGAATTATTTTTTTTTTCAAGTTCTACACTAATGGGATGTAATGCTTTGGGAGGCATATAATTTAATATTTCACGAACTAAATGAAATTAAATCAAGTCACTCAGTAGGTGAAACCAATTCTCAAACATGTTTCAGCATGTTACAAAGGACCATAGTTCTGCCCAGGAAAGATTTCACCAACAGATTTATTTGAGCAAGTACTAGAGAATCAGATTAAAAACATGTAAGGAAGGGGGAATGTATTTTGGGGCAACGTGGTTTTGTAATTTAGGGTCTTTAAGAATAATTATCTATTAGCAAGTGCTTATTTCTAATATAATGTAAATTATATTATTCTCAGTACTGTATAAACACCTTTAAAACCACTTTTCTTGCAACAGTAGTTAGCTACACCATTGTTGTGGATGAACTCCAGAGTATCTAAATAATATAGACTACACTATGGCCAGACTGACTATCTCTGTTCAAAAAGCTTTCTCACCTCTTTTCAGGGCTTTCAGAAGGCCTGTTCCTAAGTTTAGCATTTGAAGGAAGTCCTCATCTGAAGGAAGATTGCAAACTATATTTAAAAATGCTTTGAGCCATTGAGCAATTCTTTTAGCGATGAATCAGTACAATGGGGTCAGCTCACAAAGTATAATTCTTTACAGTCACGGTGCTAAAGTCTTTCCATTTTTTTCTGGGTTAGTTGATCTGGCTGGTGTCCCGTTAGAATTGTGTAACCCTCAGTTTTATGCCTAGATGGTCTGAAATTATTTTGCAGTTCATTCTGGTGTGGAATAGGAACATGAAAAACAAACAATTCCTCCCTCCCTCCCTCCCAATGTTCTGGGTAACCTTGCTAGTCTACTGTTGCAAATACAATACGAATTTTAAGAATATCTCTACTTCATATTAAGTATCAAGTCTAAGTACAATATGAAACCTTATCAGCCTGACCAGCACTTCAGCTCCCTGAAACCTTTTGAACAGCAGATGTCTTCAGTGTCAATAAATGTGATGCTGCCTTCAATCAAGAGCTGCCCAGCCTTCCAGGGACTTATGATGGTCTCAGTGTCACAACCTTTCCTCTGTCCTTTCAAGAGAAAGGGGATCTCTTAGAGAGGTTGTCAGAAGGTAATTTAAGGAACTATAAAAGTAAAAACTTGAACATCTCTATCCTCTGGTGCTTCTTATTGTAGAATCTGATATCTCTGAAGGAAGAAAAACATTTGTCAAGACAATATTAGTATTTTAGTAAAACATTACTATTTTTCATTCAAAATAATAATCTTCCCAAGGTTATTTCCATTAGTGGAACTGAATTCACTCTTTTTAAGCTACGGTACAGAATCAAAGGTCAGAGTAGTTATTGTCACTGAAATAAAAGAGTCTCTATCATCCATTCACCTCCTGTTGCCACCTTCTTGCCTAGTGTTAACAGAGCCTTTACAGTAGCTTTTTTATACAGAAAATGACTTATGAAATCCAAAGACTATCCTCATTGTATATGCATAGCACATATTTATCACAGAGTGCATACAAGTGTTTCCCACTCATGGTGTGAAGAATTGTGAACAAGTAGGGTAGTCTTCTAATTGCTGCAAAACTTGAGATTTGCAAGATAGCCAAAGTAATTTTTAAGCAAACTCAGGTTTGCTTAAGATAAAAAAAACCCTTTAGTTTGAGAATCTCAATGTAAAAATATACACATTTTAAGATAAGTAACTTGGGTTCATAGCAAATAACATTTGCTCAACTCACTGTCAAGATACACAAGAAGATTTGTGGAGATTATAATACAGAGACAGCAGGAGTGGCAAGGGGAAAAGGAAGGGTTTTTCTGTTAATGGATAAGTCTAACAGTAAAGCAGAAATCGATTTTGAAAAAGAAGCTGGAAATGTAGACTGTGGGCCTTGCAGAGTATTTCAGGATGATCATGTGAATGAATTAACCCTGTGAGGTAGTGGCTGGAGGGACTTTTGAATGAGAGCAGAGTAGGAGTGTTGGTTGAACAGAGTGTCAGAATCAATGGGAAATCCAAAATATGAAGTTTATTAAGGAAAATGATCTGTAATGGGTTTTCAATGAACTTCTGACTGCAGTACACAAACCCTTACCTCATCTTACGCCTCATATCCTCTGCAGATTTAATAAGGGCTCTCTCTGTCCTTGTTGTGGTGTAAGGTTTGGGAAAGGGGAGGGACAGGTGGAGCGACTATTCCACTCCCCTTCCTGCCACACTCTATATAAAGGACACAGGAAGTTCCGCTCACCTTCTCCTCGCTGGGATTGCTGCTGGCTCCGGACGGCTCTGTGGCTGCTACAACTCCACGTGGCTCGGGAGAAATCCAGTGGCATCTGAGGATCGGTGTTGTATATATTTGTATATATACCTTCCCTTGTTACCTCTGTATATCTCCCTTCCTCTGATATCCCCTTTGTTACTCCCTGTTAAAAGTTGTGATCTTAATTTTCCAACTTTGTGTGAGGCCTTTCTTCCTCCCCTGGGAGGGAAGAGGGGAGGGGGAAGAGAGGTGAAACTAATTCTGCTCCATGGGGGTTGTCCTGAGCCCTAAACGGAGACAGTCCTACTGTTCAAATTATAAATTCATTGGTAACTATTCTTTACGTACACATTTTCAAGCATGTTTTGTCTAGACTGTGGCTTTAGCTAAACCATGATTTCCTAACTTTCTTTAACTTAGCTGTCTGAGCTATTGTTGAAATGTGACAAAAGCCAAGATATATGACATCCACTTCTCTTTTGTTTTGCATGCGACTCTATATCCTATCATAGATGACAATTAAGATGGCATGACAAGGTTTTTATCTTGACAGCCCAGGTTGGTATTTGCTCATTTCCTTTCTACCTTTCAAAAGCTTACACATTTCTTTATTATTTCAGTGTTTTACAGTGAGTAAAACTCACTGAAGTGAATTGGCTAATCCATAGTGGTTTGGCTTCTCCAAATTCTGCCCTGTTTTCAAGATCTCCCATGTTTTTCACTTTCCTCTAGTTTTTTAAGAACATCACCCACTCTCTATTCATTTGTTCAAATACAACTACTAACAATGCTGAAGTTGCTTCAGCAAGTGCCTTACATACTTTAGGGTAAATCCTTCAGGCCTAGTTGACTGGAAACATGTAATTTTTCTCAGTATCCTTTAAGCTATTCTTTTTGAATTCTCATTGATGATTGATTTTTTCATGGTTTATTAACTTTCTCTCCCAAAGGCTGAGCGAGATGAATGTCAGATCAGATTGGCTATTCAGAAAGGATAATTTGTGTTTGTTTTCTGCTTCTCTATATCCAGGACAGGGTGTGACTTGGAACAGCCTAACTGCAAACATGAGAAATCCTACCAAATATTAGCATTTTGCTAGAGGACACGAAATGACTGCCCTCAAGTGGCTAACTGGGGGTAATACCACTTGTGGTATGTCTATTCATCTGCTCCAAACAAATTTTTATTAGTAGCAAAGATCCAAGGATTTAAATTACAGCATTAATCAGGGACTGATAACGAAGCTTCTTTTAAAGAGAGCTGACCAGGAATGCATTTCTCAACAGGCGGGTTCTCTGTAAAAGCTGCTGTTTCTCACCCAGGCAGGGTTTGTTACAGTTTTTCTGTGCTATTTTGTTTCCTTTTATATAGTTTATTATTATACAGTTTTAAAATTGATGATGAATGAAATGATTGAGAACTGTGAAAAGCTCTTTAAAATTGATTAAGAAATGAATACCAATATGGAATAGGTCTTTTCAAAATGTAAAAGTGTGATTTGGATTCTCGTACATACTGTTTCTTATCACTAGAAATGCAGGGCAGGGGAGCAATGTTAAAATCTTTTTCTCTTTTCAATCAGAATTTCTTCTACAATAGCAAAGGCTTTATGCTGTTGAAGAGAAATAATCTTCCAACTGTAGCTGCACTTCAGCCCTATTCTCAGAACTGGAGTGCTCCATCCAGACAGATCTGAAACACTGAAATGCAAACAAACAAAAAGCCACTGAGAAACTTATTAAATGTATCCCTCTGTGGCTTCTTCATCCCCTCACTGGAGCTGCTGTGATATACCATTAAGGTGTGATCCACAGTTAATAGCAAAGAGGACAGAGGATTCATGCAGGGCACATCCAGAGCCTGGGATTTAGACTGGTGCTAAGGAGTCTGGGCAGTTCAGCAGTTGTGCTAATGACAGAGCGTGTCCTCATGAGGCCAGGTATAAATAATGCAAGCTGATGGGCAACTTAACTTTTAATTGCCTTTCTTCTTGTCATTTGGAATCAGGTGTTTTGTTTATGTGTGTGGGCGGGTGAGGCTGGGAGGTGAAGTCACAAATTTTTTATTGTCAATACTTGTTTAGGATGAGGACTGTGACTAAATATCCCTTATTTAAAGAAATTATGTATCTAAGATAATATTAGGAATGTATAGGCACAATGAGATCTGCTTTAAATATACCAGAGGATTTTTTCTAAGGAGAACATCTGAGCAATATTTTGACCAGATATATAATGCATGAGATAGATACATTTTTCTTTTCCGCCTATTCAAATGTCAAGCTACAAGTGCAAATAACGTTTTCCAGTAACTGCAGTTTTCCCTTATAACTCTACAACCAAGCAGGCAGATACTGTTCAGTTACTGAAATTCCTATCACTGTCTTACTTTTCTTGGGCATAAATGGCTTTGGGACACAAATGATATTGTATTGCAGTTCCTTTTTCTTTCTCCTTTTGCAACAATTATTTTTTCCAGTGGACCTTCAGCCATGTCTTGTCAGTCTAGAGCACTTAACAGAGACCTAAGCTGCCTGATATTATTTCACGTGAGATGATGGGGAGGTTAAGGGGTTCTGAACCTCTTTACCTGCAATATCTTGGACACGTCTCCATTAACAAATCTGTGTGCAGTGTGCAGTGGTTTGTCTGCATACTGTCTATCCACAGTCAATCTGAGTTAGCTTTTTTAAACTGATTAGGAGCCTATTTCCAAGCAAATTAACCTGTCAAAGGGAAGAGACTATACACAGACAGAAAAAAACATAAAATATAAAGTTGCTGAACAATGGTGATAATCTCCAGTATCTTCCTAGTTAGTGAATCAGAGGTAATACTTGGATCTTCAGTCGCTGAAAGATCATGCCAGATTCATGTAAAATTAGACAGGAGATGAAAAGTGCAAAGTTAGTTATCTCAAATGGATGGAAAATCAATTTAGGATCACCTGATGCCATTGTGTTCAGAAAATTGATCTACAGCTAATTTTAAGTTTTGAAGATCATATCTTCTGCCTCTTAGATAAGGCATGTTAAGGATGTTAAGGGTCTTGTTATAAACAGACATGAAGGACAAAAAGAATTCATAATTGTTAGAGACATTAAAAAATAGCTCAAACAGTCCTTTATAATGAGTAATGGTAATTTTAATATTAATTTTAATCACATCAATAATTAATATTAATAGCTGTATATAGATTTGGATGGTAAACCTTTGTGTTCTCTCTGGAAGCTGAAAAAGATATGATCATTCTCATTTCTACCCTTTGCAAGGCATAAAATGTCTGATTTATGACTTGGAGTGAAGCCAGAGCTAAATGCTGTCCGTTCTGGAGGATGGTGAGCATAGTTTTGAGACAGAAATAGCATGTGTGGGAATGAAACAGAAAAAAACATATTTATTTTCCATTTTGAGTTGGAGGGGAAAAAAAAGTAGAAAGCCTTCAGAATCTTGGAATGACTAAAGTAGCCTTGACTGAGGTGGACTCGTTTGCATGCTCCTGCTGGGGCAATTCAACCCAATGATGCAAGCAGTTTTTCATAATTATAATTATTGTTTCTTTTTTTTTTTGAGTCTGTGCATTTGTCCGTGTATCATTATATAAAATACGATGCTGTAATGGTAAAGTGTAGGCTGTGTAGATTTGACCACATGGGCTGTAAAAGTTACGATGATCTAGCTATAGAAGTAATGGTTCCCAAAGAGCCTTTCTTTTGTTGAGCCAAATCTTAAAAAAGAACAAAAAGTCAAAATAAAGTGGAATAAATCTAACTGGCTTTCTTTAAATTGTCTAGAGAGAATCAGAATGTGTGAAATTTGATGTATGTGAAAAATGATATCTTTATAAAGAAGTTGGAGATGCATTTAAGAGTCTGTATCATTTTCTCACAATAGTCTTGTTCAGAAACACACTGGGCCAAATCCATTTGCCTTTCTCTCGTGAGAATTTCAATTACATTCAATGAAACTAAGTGCAAAAATAAACTGAACAATCTGGGGCCTAATATATCTTTCTACTGACATCAAAATGAAAACAAAAAAGCTTTTTAGCCTTTTTTTTTTAACTTGCATTTCCTAAATTTGGGTAGTTTCATTCTGAATGTTCATGCTGAATTAATTACAGCCTATTTCATCATATGTCCTTGGAAAGAAAGACTATAAAACGTTAATAAGCTTCTAACGTATCAGAGCAGGGAAGTGCCTCTATACACATCACAATACTAGCCTCAGCCTGCATCCATTTCTGTCTGCTGCAGGAGAAAAAATACCCTTTACTGAAAAATGAAGACCATAGCTGTAACATATATAATAGATTTTCCTGATTTGTCTTTCCCAAATTCTGACAAACTTATTTTCTTAGACTCAGGAAAGCTGTCAAGATCAATATATTATAAAAACATTTCACTGGAAAATAAACTATGGCTACACAAAGTCCTATGGATTATTCAGTAGTGCAGCTAATGTGATGTATTAAAATGAGCCAGTAATGATACTTTTCTGAGAGTCTGAAGAATTGAAGGAATATTCAAATAAACTGGGGGGAAAAAAATACTATGTAACAAAATCTGTGATAGAATTCCACAGGAGTGGATGAGTACACATGAATTCCCTACAACTATTTTTTTTTTCTAAAAAATAATATTAATTTTATCTGTAGTTCTGAAGATAAGATTTACCTTTACATTCCTTCCAATAGAATATCTAGCTATTGCTTTTCATAGTGCTGTGCTGTGTTTGCTATCCCTGTTAAACCATGGTACAGAATTAAATGGGTCAAACTAGATCTTTTGGGATTTTTTTTTTTTTTTAAAGGAAAACCTATTTTTGACTCCTGTCTTTAGTTACACAGTAAAGAAGAAGGTCTTTGATCCAGGACCTTTTTGTTAGAAAATACAAAACGTTGGCCACTGTAGTTTCTTGCCTATTCGCCAGCAGTGAGGTACAAAGCTCTCAGCCCCCCCCACATCATAGTTTGCCACAGAGGGGCTGAGCTGCTGCACTGTCCGGTAGCTACCAGGATGGAGCATGGTGCCCTGCTGCTCTCCCGGCTTCTTCGGCCTTCTTAGTTCTGGGGCTTGATCTCCTGGGGTTCCATGTAAAAGGTGGGACTTAAAGTCTGACAAGAGGAAGAAAGATACTGAGATAGGCTGCAAAAACCTGATGCAGCAGAGGACGAAGGGGCAGGAACCCATCTGAGTGAGCAGAATTTGGGAAATTTGAAGATACTGGCTCTGTTCTTTAAAGCAGAATTTCCAAACAGAGGCCTTTTGTCTGTGTGCATGAGTGTGAATATGCTGTGCATTAGTTACAAAACCTTGCATGAAAAAAACAATAATGAGTAACATTAGCAACTTCTTTGGATACAATTTAAAATGCCACCCTTCCCTATAAAAAATCCTCTGTTTCCTACAACGAGCTCTCAAAATAATATGTACTTTAACTTATTAGAATTAATGTATATTTTACAACCCTGTTATGATAAAGTAATGATTCTTTTCTTTGTTACTTTATGATGGAGGAATATAAAAATTTAGAAAATTAAAAGTTAACTATTTAGTTTTGTGACTTTCTCGTTTGCCAGTCTTGTGGCAGTTTGGGAAATAAACAGGCAAAAAACAAGGTTTCTATTGAGAATCATCACTCAATCTTTTTAGCATTCCATCCTAGGTGCCAAAGTTACTTGTACAATGCATAGAAAGCATCAGACATCTGTGGTAGGATTCGTAAGAACTGATGCCTCTGAGCAAAGGGTCAGCTAGCCCAGTCAGTAGGGATTTTGCAGACAAGCAATGTGCATGAGTGTTTCCCTGCGGGCATCAGTTAGGCTACAATTCAGACATTTGGCTCATAGTCTCCTCCAGCTTTCTTATTCAGGATGGAAAGGCAGCTGAAGCTCTCACTATATGACAGCTCAGGGATATGACATTCAATTTGCTTAGGTTTGTGGACACCTAAATAGTTTTCATTAGAGATACAAGACCTGCAACATAAAATAAGTCTCTTATATTAAGTAGGCTTTTATGTAGTTTGCTGTATATCAACATATTATCCCTAGTTATTACTCTTTTGGACTCTGTAAGAAGTGCTCATGGGTCTTCCAGGTTGAAAACCACTGTTAGGAGTTAGAGCCTTCACTAAGGAAGGGGGATGTTTCAACTATGTCTACATCTGATGTGAAATCCACATTTGAGTCCAGTCTCTGGTCTAGCAGGTTTATTGCTGCTGCCTCTGTGAACAGACATTCATCTCAGATGGAATGAATTAAGTTTATTAGAATCTTTATTTAGTTGCCTATACAAAGGTATTAACTGCCCCCTGAGGCACACTGGGGTGTATTCAAGGGATCTGCATGGATTGACAGAGATGACACAGGATCTAAGAGAAGCTTCAGCTCTTCTTGGGAGGAAGCTAAGACACAGGTGGGTTATCTGAAGGCATCTCAAAAGGGCACTAAATACCTCTACCTGGCTCTGTAGATGATCTGACAGCCTGCAAGGTCTTCTCAAATTTCAGCTCAAAACTTAAATATGGGAACTAGTTCTGGGCTAAGAGACTGAGGTAGTTTTCAATAGGTAGCTGTCTGCATGGGCAGCTTTGTGTCCCATGAAGACCTTTTGATTCAGCTACAGGTTCCCTGTAGATTTCTGTTACTTTTGCCAGCATCATGCAGGTGTTTCAGAAATCCCGTGGTATCTCAAAAGTCACTGTATACCTGTGTTCAGGCCTCTGAATTGAGACTTTTTGTCCAGATTGGTGATGGAACCCAGAAAGTGACTGTCCCCAAAGTGGATACCTATCTTGCACATAGGCAGTGATGGTTAGTGACCTTGTCTTTGTTTTCAGCTGAACATCCTTTCTTGTGATCTGTCTGAAATATATTCCTTGCATGGTCTTTTTATTGCCCGTGCTTTTAAAAACAGTATAGGATTTGAAATAGTGGGGTAAATCTTTATCTCTTCTCACCTCACTCCTTGAAGATGCCTGGAGGCTTAGAAGATGGGGCTAGCAGCAGCTGCAGTGTCTGGATCAGCTCTAAGGGTGTGGCAGGTTGGTGCGCCTAATGCTGCATGGAGGAAATAACCTACAAGCCACACTGCCAGCCCCCAAGCCTGCATACTACCTTCTTCATCTTCCTACTTCCCATCCTCACCTTCATCCCTGGGGGACAGGCTCCACTGACAAGTTTTAGGTCTTTTTTTTAATTGAATGGTTTCTGATCTGTGTTCCCCCAGAGATTACCCTGCACCCTATGAGCTGGACTTGAAAGAACTGCTCCTCTCCTGTTGAACAGTATGGTTCCATAACATGGTGAGGAGAGCAGCTGCCTGGGTGAGGGAGACTTGAGTTCTGTTCTCTGCTCCTTACTCTCTACATCTGTTGTTAAACAGCACCCAGATATAATATGGAAACAGTCTTTCTCCCTCTTTCTTGTTTGCCATTCCCATTTCACTCCTCCCTGTACACTCCATACACCAGCATCACTAAATGCCCTTACGTGGTGAGGGACTTGCACTCCTGGACGGCAGATCTAGATCCCTTCATGGATGAAGAAGGCTGGGGACTCTTCTTCCTGTTTGTGGGAGAATGCATTAACTGCTCATTTATGATATGGAAGTTGAGAGCTCTGTTTTCACTCCTTTTCCCTCATCCAAGAAGCCCTGCCTGCTGCTGTGCATTGTGCTCATCTTTATGCTATTACTATGTATTAAATGCTATCTGTGAGCTTTTGTTTGGGTCTTTCAGGATCTTCATACAGTAATCTATAGCTTCTGGACCCCTCATGACACTGATACATGTAACAGATGCTGAAGCTGCATAAGTTTAACTTGCAAGAACTAGAGAGAAATTCACGTCAATGCAGCCATCTTTAATTAATATAATCCTCAACACCTTTATTCTTTCCATTCACTTTTTGTGATTTCTTAAACTCTTATACATAATGGGAAATACAAAGGAAACTAAAAAGTACTCATTCTAATTTATTCTTTGTCAAACCATTTGTTGTGAATTTGTAATAAAAATAGTGCCTCTCTCCTGTTGGCTTATGAATTCTTACTTTTTGAAATTTCTACATTTCTGGACCAAACATTTGTAATATGCTATGTGCTTATGAAGGCTCTTAATTTTAGAAACATTTCATAACAAAGACAAGATACTTGTGTGTTTTTAGTGCATTTATGTACTCTGGCCTCATGGTGGCACAGTTGGTTAAGAAATCTCTGCTGTTCCTGTGTTCCCATGTTGTTCCTGAGTTCTCGGGAGAGGCAGGGATGTGTGCTGGAAAGCAATCCTGCCTGCTCCTTCCTCTTAGAGGAAAGAAAAATTTTCTGAGTCAGACACTTTTTTGTTTATAAGGAGGCTGTGAAATGTTAGCTTTGAAAAAAGAAATGCAATGCCGGCCTAAGAAAGCAACAGCAAACCCATCTGGTTTTGCAGCTCTCTTCAAGGACACTGCTTGAAGGTAGTATGGTGAATGTATTAGAGACAGCTATATTTGCACTCATCCATGAACCTGGATTTTGATCTGCTGTAACTTGTAGGATTCCCAAAACAATAAGTATGCAGGACATTTAATAAGCATCTAAGATGCTCTGTTAGCTGTCTGGTGTTTGATAACAGATGAACTTTGGCAAAAACTTTGAGTCTGCCCTGGAAAAACACGAGTCAAAGCCTTGTTTTGTTACAGGCAAAGCCAAAATCTTCACTGCTTTTATGTGACTAATGTATTATCTTAAATTATTTTGTGTGTGTTGCAAAACAATTATTTGGGACATTTATCTCAAATTATTAAGTAACATCTAAGCTACTTCTTTGAAAATGTTTTTAAAGGTACCACAGTTAATACAGATTTTTATGAGATTGCCCATGTTTTGTTTAACTCTGAATTTCACTGTTTACACAGATAAATGCTGACACAGTTATTCGAATTTTCTTCATTCCTGCCTCATATGTATTCCTGGCTATATTGATATAAGTTTTCCCAGGATGAATGATGTTGAGGTCCTAATCTTGAGAAGAAAGTCAGGCCAGCTGCTCCTCACTGACATTGTGATGGAGCAACTGTCCTTTAATAAAGATTCTTTTGTATGATTAGGATTTTAGTCTTTTAAAAAAATATTAAGAAAAATGAACAATGTTATGCCAGAACTGAACTGAAACAAATCGTTATGTCAGAATTTCAACTGAAAAGAGAACAGATTACTGTTGTTGTTGTTTTTACCTGAATTAATTTTCTAGTGACCTTGTACCATACATCTATAAAAACTCCAATGCAGCAAAAAGGAAGAAATACAAACAGCTTGCAGAGAGGAACCAAGGATTATTCCTTTTGTTGAAGAGCTCTGAATTATCTTAGACTAAATTGATCTCATAGTTTCATAGACACTTTTTTTTTTCTTCTCTCCTTTTTGATGAGTCACTCACTTAAAAGGTTTTTGCTTGGTTGCTGCCAGAGAGACAGTTTCACTCTGGAAGCCATAACAAGAAAAGCTGGTATGCTTCTGTCCCCAAGGAGAGAAAGTGTTAGTAGAAGGGGAAAGGAGGAAGGACTTTTTGTTGAAAAGACCTTAATTTTCAAAAGAGGGAAGCAATATGATGTTTTTGTGGTAGATGGGAAAGCTGAGATTTAGATTGAGACTGTGTCAGGGATTTGTTTTTCCACAGTTCCACAAAAATATTTTTTATATCTCTGAATCACAACGCACATGAAATATTTTGCGGTTTTTTTATGAACCAGATTCTCTACTTTGACTCCGTATGTGTGTATGAAGGTAGATATGTAGAAGTATAATATTTTGAGAAAAATCAATTTCTTTACATGCTACTCATGACAGTGCATGTAGACATGGAGTTATTTCTCAAAGATGTATTTTGCTTAGGTCAGAGCATTTTTCTTTTCAAAGCAAATGACTGATGAACTGTTTTTGTTGATTCCTTTCCTTTTCTGTTGGGCAGGGAGAAGTCCTTATTTTCCACTAGAAAACTATACTGCAAGAACAATAAATTTGGATAAGAAATGACTCCATGCTCAGCTGTGCCCCATTGTTGTGTATCATGCTACCACCCTGTGCTGCTAGCTCTCTTCTTCCTCAGGCCAACACCAAACATCCAACTCAGTGTACCTTCATCTTTCATTCTTCATCCATTTGCTTTTCTCTGTCTCCAATCAGCCAAGGGGGAACACACCACTGAGAGAGAGTGCAGCAAGCTGCCCCCAACAAGAACTCTCCTCAAACTGATCAGCTCCTCATTGCTTCTCACAAACTGATCAGTTCCTGGTTGATATAGCTCTGGCCTTACCCACCACCCCTACCCACAATCACCTGGGGGAAGGCAGGGCCTCACAGGTGGGCCAGGTTCTGCCTCTGGGGCCTTGGGGAAACACTTGGGGAACAAAACATGTTGCTGGGTTGTGACTCATCCATAGGTCAACTCCAACTCAGGGCCCACAGCACAGGCCCCAGCACTTCACACCCCTGCTTTAGGGATCACATTCTGCTTCTCCATGGGAACTCTATCTCCTTCAGGTCAAGTTGAAGTGCACTGAAATTTGTAGAGAGATCCTCAGTGACTTCAGTGGGCTCATGATCAGCCTGTCTCAGTACCTGCTAGACAATGAATGAGGTCAAGAACATTGAATTGTGCTGAAATGCCCGGAGAAGGACTTTGGCAGTGTACAGTAAATAAACTATGTGGGTCAAATGGAGTCTCCAACAGCCTGTGTTCCCTGAGCGCAACACATCGCGGGCACTGAGTGAGAAAGCAAGAAGCTTTTGTTTTAGTAAGAACAGTGAGTAGTTATGTACTGAGAAAGACAATGCTCACATACAGAAAGGGCAGAGTTAAGGTTATGTGGTACATTTCTTGAGAGTGCTTCCTTTTGCAAACTTAATGCTTTTTAAATTTCTTTGCCATTTGAAGGCTTTGTAAAGGCCTTCTTTGTCATGTTGTCAAAAGTTATTGTGATCTCATTTAAAATAGATTGAGCACCTTGAGTAGTTATCTTAGAGCATCTTGATTTGTGAAAGGGGACGAGCTTTATAAATAAAGGAGTAAATTATTAATGCTGTGTCATATGAGCCTAGACACTGGTGTTTGAGGAGGGCACTGTCATAGCAATAAAACTTAATTAGAATCAGAACATCCAGGCATCACAGGAGCTATGTTTTTGAGTTCCATTCCTGAGCAGAAGAAAAGTGTACTTTCTCCTCTGGTAAATATGAAATTGTTGGTCTGCAGATATTTTTTTCAGGCATTTGCTACATCTGGAAGAATCACCTTTTGTAGTATAATTAAATTTGGAAAGTTATAGAACTGTAAAGTGAAGAGAGTGTTAATAACTCAGCTTTTCATGGCAACCTATAATTAAGATTCCCACTGGGAATGATGGGAAAGAACCATTATTCTCACAGAATGTTAGGCAATATTTAATGAGATTATTCCCAAGCAAGAGATACTGAGTTACAGTTAAACACAAAATCAAATTTTTTTTTCCAGGACAAATAGCCCCAAATATAGATGTATGAGGACTGTCATCCAATATAGCATATGGGGAATTGGTTTGTTTATGGTTTTCTTTCTGATTCTAGGTGGCAAAAAAAGCGCCTGATCTCATCTTGTTGTAAAATGGGTATTTTTATATACAGCAGGTATTCTATTCCATTAAATCCCTAGGCATTGTGCACAAATGTCTGCAAAGGTGTGGCTGTTGGTCCATTTTCAGACAAATCTTGTATTGGCTGATATTCACTCAACTAATATAAAGCCTTTAAAAATAGGATATAGAATGTAAAATGTTCAGCCAAACATGTATAGAATATTTTTCCTAATGCTCACAACTGTCATTACATCTCAGTTATTTGGGTTTGCAGACAGGAGGGAATCATCTGAAAGAAGCGTACTTCAGCACCAGAAACTGAAAGGAAATAAAGACTAAATAATGATAATAAACCCAACAATAATAAAAATAATAATAATAACTTCCACATTTTGGAAAAAAACCCCATTCTATTTCAGTTTTATTTTCGTGTCTTCCTTTAACTAAATTAATTTCTACATGCTGTTGCGGAGAAATAATGTCACTGAAATGCAGGCAGTCCTTTCTTATCAGTCAACAGCTGTCCCCAGATGCAGCATTTTAATTTTGAAAGGAATATAAGAGCAATACATTTTCACTGACAACCATGCAGCAAACAGCCCTCATTCTATAATAACTTGTCTAAGGTGTTTCTATTCATAGTTGCTTTCTGCCTATTTCATGTAACTGAATTTTATATTCACCTTTTTTTACATTGTTTAAAGGGAAGGTTGTCCATTTCTGTTTATAATTTAAAAGCTCATTATTTTTGCTGGCTTCTCTTCTCTTCACTACTGCTTCTTATTTGATGTGTTCCTGTTGTCCTACCAGCAGGAATTCCATTGTAACCAGACTGCTGTGCTCAGTGTTCCTGCTGTTTTCCATTTTAATTGCTATTACGATGTTTGCTCCTCCAGTAGAAGACTTGGTAAATAAAGTAGTTACTGTACACCTTAATCTTTGCAAATATATAAACTGTAATAAAAATTCTACTTATAAACTCTTTCATAGATTTTTAAGAACACCTTAGAGCAAACTGTAGGTCCTTTAAAACTTAGAATAATAAGATATAAAATAAGATATATTCACATTGTTCCTAAGAACTTACATCTCTTAACAAACTACTACAAATCAATTAAAGTTATAGGAGTGCTTTCCAAAGGAAGTTATTGTGATTATTATGAGAGACTCTTTAGCTGTCATTACTTGTCATTCATGCACTGATATCAATGCAATTGGTGTTTCTAATCCTTTGTATATCAGTCTCTCAGGAAGCCATTTCATCAGGAGAGATAATACTGCTAGCTATGTGGACTATAAGGAATTAGAGTTAAATAATATCCAGTTTGGTAAAATATAATCTCCAATGTTTCTTTATGTTAAAATGTACTTGGAAGAGAGACTTTTTTTGATAATTCTAACTATATTTAGTTCTCTTTGGCTGGGTCTGAAATAGAGAATGTTATTGAAAAGTAGAACCCTCAACCCCTATATTATATCTCCAGAGCTAGAAAATAGGTTAGGGGTGAGCCAGAACTGCCACTGTAAAAGCCAGTTGGGAATTTGCCCAAATGTTGTGTCATGATTTGACTCAGCCCAGTATAGATTGGGACCAGACACAAAATCTGGGTCAAAATCCAAATTTTCTCCAAGTGCTTGATGTGTTTTCAATCAGGCTTTCCTATTTATATTACAGTCACTAGTGTGAGTCAAATGGTGAAATCCATATCAAGCATAACACTAGGAATACAGGCTTTTGGATTATTCTTGTCTATGGAATTTGGGAATTCCAGGTATCATGTCACCATGACGTGGAAAACCAACATACCTGTTTGATTTTGTGTAAGTAATCTGATAATGGATTTCATGTTTCATAGCAATTGCATTCAGGATTTGGAGGAAAGAGAGTGTGCCAGGTAAAGAGAGGAATCCTTATAAATGCAGCTGTCTCATTTTAGAGAACTGAGCCAGGGCTGCAAAAGTAGTCTGAGAATCAGAGGCTGATTCATCTAGTTTTTTTGTGGATCCTGATTCTGTGCTGAAGTAGCTGTAAGACTGCAGTTAAGATTTTCATGAAGATTTTCAGTTTCACAGTGTAAGGATTTATTTTCACATTCCAAATTGTTTGAGGATATTGAAGCCCTGTATACAAGGATTATTATTTTGAAAGTGCTCAAATTTCCCTGCTTGATTTTTTTTTTTCCGTTTACAGCCCATGCAGGCAATGATAGATATTTGTGAACCCTTTTGCTGAAAACATCATGAAAAATTTGAAGTCCCAAGTACTCAGCTAATGAGATACTGCTTCCAGTGTTCCCTGTAATTAAATACACTAGAATGATACAGTCCTATAATGCTGTTTTTATATTTGAAGCAGTTTTTCTTTATCTCTTATCACATTTTAAACCTATTTCTTCATACTTCATTTCTGCAATTGTATGTGCAAAATGCTTGAACACAGAGACATCTGAATCAAGCAAACAGAGATGCAGACTCTGAATTTAAGCATTATATGCATAAATATGTCTGATCAGTCATTTGTATGAATTGTTACTCTATTTATTTATAAATTGGCAGTAATGTGCAGATTAAATATATACTTTGCATATAACAGACAATGAATAATACAGATGAGCTGCAACTGAATGGAGGTTTACTCAGTTATTCATTGCTTTAGTCCATGCTCTGCTTGGTATGTATATTATTTTAGCAGACCAAGATATGAAAGTAGCCATGTATAGGTGAGTAATATTGTCAGTGAAACTTCGGGGAGTCCCTGAGTAAGCAACCTGCAAGTTAAAGTTTTTTTAGGATAGATGATTGTCAAGGTTTAGGGTTGGGCCAGCCACTAGATGAATGACAGATTGCTCTCAATTAACCCCTCTCCCTTCCAAAAGCAGGAGAGAAAGGGAATAAGAGACAGACATATGGATTAGAAAAGAAAAATAAAACATCTTTAATGAAAATAATAAGAATCAAATGAAATATATACAAATGTATACAAATCCAATATTGAACCCAAACCCCTGATGGCAATTACATCACTGTCACCACTGATGCTATGGGCAGGCACTGGGGAAGTCCCAGACTGAATTCAGCAGCAGATGAGAACTGGAATCAAGAGCTGGATTCTGTAACTAGATTCAGGAACATATGGATTGGGATTGAAGGTGGAATGGACAGAGTCCTCCT
>VYZX01024818.1:0-34826 GCA_013401335.1 Brachypteracias leptosomus
GGGAGGTTGGGTTCCATACTGATAGTGTATATATTTGTATATATTCTATTTTATTATTATTAGCTTCAGCAAAGCTGTTTTAGTTTTCTTTTCTAATTCGGAAGTCTCTTTCTCATTTCCCTCCTCTCCTATTTGGGCGGGGAGGGGGCCATAAGTCTCTCTCCCTTATCCTCTTTCTCTTCCTCTATTTTGAGGAGAAAGAGGGGTTAACAGAGAGCGTCTGTTACAGGTCTGGTGGATTGAACCTAAACCCTGACACTGCCACACAGAATGTCTGGAGTATGCAGTTCTCTAATATGATTACCATAGTGCAGCACCACAGGAGAGCTCATCTGATGGGGACAGGAGGCATTCTTTCTTCAGTGAAGCTTTATCCTGCTGGCTTGCAAGACATCATGAAACCCAGCTAGGACTAGAACTGTAGCTGGCAATGACAAGAACATCAGAGGTAATAATAAATGATCAGAAACCTAGACATTTTGTGGAACATCATGGCAGGAGTAGGAACACCAGATAGAGCTCACCTGAAATCTTCAGTCAGGAGATGGTTCACCAAAACCAAGGGACAACCAGTAAGTTCACATGAAACATGCAGATCCGGTGCTTCATGATGTTCCTCTCGACACCAAAGCACTAGTATGTCTCTATGTCCTGAATGAGTTCCTGCTGGACAGGGAAGAGGAGACCTGAACAGAGGTAGTGTTTCCATGCTGAGCTAGTTTTAGAGTTAAATTTCTTCACAGTAGCTGATACAGGGCTTTGGATATGAGCTAATAACAGTTTTGATAACAGAGGGATGTTTTAGTTATAGCTGAGCAATGCTTACACAGAGCCAAGGCCTTTCCTGTTTTTCCTGCTGCCCCACCAGTGATCAGGCTGGGGGTGCACAGGAAGTTGGAAGGGGACACAGCCAGAACAGCTGACCCCAACTGATGAAAGGGATATTCCGTACCATATGATGTCATGCTCATATAAAGTTGGGGGAAGAAGAAGGAAGAGGGGACTTTTGGAGTGATAGCATTTGACTTCCCAAGTAACCGTTGTGCATGGTGGAGCCCTGCTTTCCTGGAGATGGCTGAACACCTGCCTGCCTGGTGAATTCCTTGTTTTGCTTCGCTTGAGTGCACAGCTTTTGCTTTACCAGTTAAATTGCCTTTATCAAAACCCATGAGTTTACCCTCATGGTTGTCCACCCAGTTCTCTCCCCCATCCTGCTGGGGAGGAATGAGTGAGCAGTTGTGTGGGGCTGAGTTGCCAACCAGGGTTAAACCATGACACATACCTCTGCATGGTGTATTTCAATTCCTCTTTTCAATATTTGGCCTTTCTTAACTATATCATGCCATTATAATTGCAATGCTTGAACTGTTCTTAATTTCTCTCAGCTACTTAAAGCTTCTGTGACCTGTACATAGCATAGATTTATTCTTCTCTGACTCTTCTCAGTTCCTCTAATTATTGAATAATTTTTTATGTGTATGACGTAGCACTCCTCTCTGCTACAGATTCCCCCACACAGCATGCCTGTAGAGATTCTTCCCTCTGAAGTTCTAGCACTTTTCTCTCACTGTTTGGGTCTTCAGCTCTATTCTTCTTTAATCTGCTTGGTTGGTTTGTTAGTTGTTAATATTGCCAAGCATGGCAATGCAGCAATGAAAGCTGATCAAGCTCTCACATTCTTCTCAGTTGTGACACTTCCTGTTTGAGTTTTAAATGTCTGTTGTTGTATTTATCCCATTGCATTGAGCGTATTAAATTGGTCCTTTACCACTGTTTTCTCAAAACATGTCCTAAAGCTCATACAATGGAAATCTCTTAGTTCTTTCCTTTTGAAGTAGTTGTTTCTTTGTTTAAATGAATTAATTAGTATAACATTTTGCTTATTGTATCTATGTTAACTTCAGCATTTCTCCCCCTTTTTCTGGTAAGTGAATTCACTACCTTCTGCACCACTGAAGGCATACTCTGCGGAAAGCAAGAGGCAATTCTTCCTGTGCCACCATCCACTCTCATGCTCAAAACTGTGTCTGATGGCTAACTGTGTCAGTACTCTACAACTTTACGTGCTACTCCCTTAACTTGTAATGAAACTCCAGTGAGCAAACGTCTTCTATAAGCAAGTGTCCCTTTGTATCTTGGGCAAAATATTGAAGTCCTTACTGACTTTGCATAGTGCACCAGTGTGCAGAGCTTCATTCAAACATTTAATTTAAAAGCATCCATTAAGATCTGGAAGTTGCCTCCTACGCAGATCATACCCTGACCATGATAATGACTTGTGAGAAATGAGATGAAATAAAGCTGAAGAGTCCTTCTGCCAGGGAAGACTCCCTCTTCAGCTTTGGGTTCTGGTTCAGCCTGTCTGTGAAGCTTGTTCTGGGCACTTCTCAAGTGGTCTCTTAATGCAGATGTTCTTCTTCATGCAGTTTTGTTTCCTTTTGTCTGCTGACACATTTCTTTTGCAAGGTGGGCTGATTTCTAGATGCACTGTAGATTAGGGAGCTGCTGAATTTGAACACTGACCTTTAGCTTTCCTAACACCTCCACTAATGCACAATTTAGTTTCACTCATACTGAAATTTGCAGAATTACTCTGGGTAAGAACAGAAAACATTTCCATCAGTCATGAATCTAGCAAACAGCCTGATTTGATCAGTTTCGCTTGATGTATTTTAATAGGAATAAACCTCACTGCAGCCATTTTGGAGAAAACTCATCAGCTACTTGTGTTTGTTAAAAGGTACCCTCCAAGAAGTTCTATGAGTTTGAGTTGTTGCATATGTTTGATGAAGTGCTCGTTATTTCTCCTCATGTTAAGGAAAATATAAGAATGTTAAAACTGAATATTTTGATCTAACTTTCTGTGTTTCACAGGAGAAGACATAGTTAGGCTTTAACTAGGTAAGTTTAATCTATATAGCCACAGAGAGTAAGTTAGAAGTGAGGTTAACATTTGACAAATTAGAATAAAGCACGAGAGATTAGACAGTAATTCAGTGCTGTAATATTTCTACTTTGAGAATCTGACTATTATTGATAACTAGAGGTTCAGCTCTGACTCTAATAATCCTTATTAATAGATGGCTGCACAAATCTTAAGGATGTCACTAACACTTTGTGAATAAGTGTAATGAGTTTATCAGCTTCACTAACTTGAATCCCTGTTAATTTGCTTTTTGATAATTCTTTCTTCCAAACAGCAGTATTTCTGCATCAGAGAAAGTTTGGAAACTGTGCAGTTCATCATCTGCAGAATGATGCTTGACCAGTGCAGTCAGCTTGCTGCAGTTTGTCCCTCTACCACTGTATGGGTTTCAAGCTGGCAGTCCCTGAGTACAAGCCACAGCGAGCCTTGGGATGCAATGCCACAGGAAAAGGGATAGTAGCAAACCAAAGACCCTACTAGGAGCAACTCATGGGTTAAATCAGCTTTAATGAATGCACTCAGAGAAGAATACAATTAATTCCTACAACTTCAATCTGAACATTTCAACTCATTAGACAAGGCATAAAGAAGTAAGTCATGCAAAGAGGATCTGTCTATTGTGGGGAGAAGTCTCCAACATTATTTCTGCATCAGTGCCATCTAGACAGGATGGCTGAAATCCATTCTACAGACCTCCTGAACTGCTCTGAGATCTGTAATTCTTATATTTGTCAACATTTTGGCACATTCTTCCACACAAGATTAACCCTAACATTAGTCATCCTCTGAATTCTTTATAGTATTAAATAATTGTTTCTTCATCAACTGCTTTAAAATGATAAGCTATTATATTTAAGTAAACACCTTAATTATATCCAGGAATCACTTGTTGACTTGTCATGGCTCTGCAATGCTCTTCATCTGGTAGATCAAATCCTTATGGCTGGGTCTGACTTTTATCCCACCTTTCTTTGGGCAGATCTCTGATATCACACATTGTCCCTCTCAGTTCCTTACACATATCAGATACATAAATCTCAAAGTTGCAGAAGCACTCTTTTTCATGTTACAGCAAAATAAAAGCTGACTTCTTTCCCACTAGATACATAGCTATGCCACAAAGTCCATGCTTTTGTGTCCCATGGGCTCAGTTCCAGCAACACCTTGCACCTGGAAATGAACCCACAGTCACTGGATGGTGCGCTGGGCAGCACCCTCCGATTTCATCTGTTGAGAGTGACATGGGAATATCAGCCTCCTGCTCTGATTCCTCGTGCTGCTTAAAACTAAAGCCCAAGTCTAGATTTCTAAGGCCTACATTGTTTGGCTTAAGGTGTTGGCAGGGCTGAGATCAACAATCACAATATCCAGTCTCGCGGGTTTGGATAACAGCCTTCTCTTGGTGCCTGGTCTGCAGGCAGGCCTTATTCTTTCATGGAAGAGTAATCCTGTAAAGCAGCTTCTGAATCCCACTTGCACAGGAGAGACAAACTAAGTGAGCAGCCTGATGGTAACCTGGCTGGTTGAGAGATGGAGTTACTGTCCTGGGCTTTGCCATGTGTATGACCTGGCTGTGGCTACAGGTCCCTCTGCACTGAGAGAGGACTGAAAAGTGAGTGCATCCAAACCTCCTCACTATGTGGCTTCCCATGTGGCTTCTGTGAAACACATTCCTTCTCTTAGATGTGTTTGCTGTGCTTTTAGCAGAGTTAGATTTTTCTTGCTACATATTGGCAGGTTAAGTGTGCATGAAACTTCAAAAACAACTAGCAGCCTAAAATGCAGTTTATAAAGAAATCAATGTATCAATCAAACATGTCTTTGTTGCTGCTTTAGAAGAGCTCTAGGACCTCATTAGCCTTGGTGAAGCATGAAAGCAAACAATAAAGGTGAAAAGCATACTGATGTATGTAGGTGGCTAAATGGAATTAAACATGTGGTTATGTGACAGGGGGGTATGGGTATGAATCACAAACCATGCTGCCATTTTAAAAATGAGTGCTGAGCTGAAATAGACCACGCTATCATTTTAAATGACATAAATGGGGCTTAACCTTGTTTCTTTCTATCAATCTTGATTGATTATAACTTTTTTAAGAAGTATTTAATTGTTAGGAATGCATTTTGCTCTGTTTTTCAGAGCACACTGCTGATGAAGTGTATGATGAGTCACCTAATTGAACAGGGATGTGTGTCATTATATAAGCAGAAAAACAGATTAAAAGTACCCCCCAAATGCCAATGTGTATTCTGATTTTGATTACGGTAAATAGACTCAGGAATATTTTATTAATTAAAAAAAATGTTGAAAATTGGTTTGGGCTGGAAGATTAGGGACATTAGTTTAAAAATAAACAAAAAAACCCCCCCCAAAAATATTATTGCATCCACTGAAATTTTCAGTGTCTTCTGGTATTTCTGGTATTAGAAAGAAGAAAATTCTTCTCTTTACTCAGCCACTAAAGAATCTGGTATTTCCATAACATGGACTAAGAAGAAGATCCTTGGAGAGCAACTGATGTTTCCAGTACAAGTTCCAGACACTAAAGCAGTGTGTAGTTTAAAAAATGTGGACTGTAGACGTTAAGGTGAAGATGGAGGCTGTGCAATCACTTGCTTTATGTGACTGGGTGTGCACACACCACAGGGCTAGTGCTAAAGGCAGTGGCAAACAACAGCCCATTTTCCTGTTGGTAAATCCCTGCCTGATAATGAGGTCAGAGCCATTTAAAATAATGAGCTGCTCATATCTCACGAAGCGCTTTGGATAGACGTAAAATCCCTTACACAGCATTTCCTGGGGAGACAGGAGGGGCAAGAAGAGCTCTTTCCCCATGCAGACAGTGAGCATGCTGGCACAGGAACTTGTCCGTGCCTGGCACCTCTTCTCCACGCATGGCCTTACAGCTGAGCTATTAACTGGTAAGAAGACTATCAGTACCACCAAGGTTAGTGGTTTCCTCTTGTGAAGCTGTCCCTGTAGAAAGCTAAGCCTGGTACTACTAAAGTCTGATCTTTCTGTGCTGAGCCACTGTGACCTGGCATTGCAGAGCACACTGCCTGTCTGGTGCAGACAGAAAGCATTCAGAAGTTTAGGACAGACCATCCATATGGCTCAACTTGGAGCTAGGTGAATATATGGTGGGCTCAAACCATTGCTTGTGGTGACCTTCCTAACCAGATCTCGCTTGGAGTGACTCCTGACCCTCCAGCTGCAACTCCTCAGGATAAAGAACTGTGTAAACCCCACAGATTTTAGCCTACAGTTAATTACCCCTGCTTCCCACTCCTCAAGCCAGCACTAGCAGTTTTTGTAGGTTTTTGAAGCTGCTTTACACCCTGGTGGCACTGGGAAGACCCATGTCTTTTCAGGTGCTTTTCAGGACCAAATTGGTACCCAACCCAATAAATGGTGGCACACTGCCTGGTCAGCAAACTGGGGTCTGTGTGTCAGATGGGGAGAGCAGATGGGGGGATGCATGATGGCAGGCAGGCAGGCAGGCACAAGTTAGTGGGAAAGGAGATGTCTCCATTTGTCACCTGCCATCCTTCTCCAGGCAGTCTCTGGGCTCTGGAGGAGACCCCCTAGTCTCCCAGCTCTGCTGGACACTCTGCAAGTGATGAGTGCTTCCGTCCATGGTGGCAGGAACTGAGTCCCCCAGCCTCAGGAAGCATCTCGCTGCAAAAGGCCAGAGGAAACAAAAGCAAACAATGATCAGGCCTGGTGTGTGGGTCTACTCTTCTGCCTTCTGTGGTTGCTTCTCAAGAGTCTATTTTCCTTCTCATAAGGGACCCAGTTCTGCTCCTTCTCCCACTGCCCTTTCCCCCATAGGAATAAATCTCCTAGAGAGTTTCCAATTGCCAGGCTTCAGGTAGACACGGACCAGGTTTAATATAGTTTGGGCTGCTGTAGACCACTTTTTTATTAATATCTCTTCAGTTGCTCTAAGACTTAGCCCCTCATACTTCTCAGTAAGTTACATTTATATGGTACTTATATGACCCAGCAAGTTTGTAAAATGCCACAGCTACATAAAGAAAGTCTGTTGGGGTCAACTATTGAAATCAACCAAGCACCTCAGTCTGCTTTCAGATCAGACTGTACTTGTTTGTACAGACTATTTTTCATGTGCCATAAAGCAAAACTTACCTTAGAGTGGTTTACATTTAATAAACAGATAAGGAGAATTTACATGCATTCCTTGGCAAAACTACACCCATAACTTGATTTATACCTGCATAGATACTGAATCACCTGCAAGAAACTTTCAGAAAATATGAGCTGAAAGCCATACTGCAAAATGCACGTAGGAATTGTCGGGGTGTGCAGGTTGGGGTTATACCACTATGGAGGCACAAGCACTTGCATGCAGACACAGACGGTCAGTCGGGCACAGGCTTTGTGCAGCTCTTGTAAGGTTCATCTTTTATATTAGATGGGCTTAGAATGCAAATATCTGGATATAACTTTTATATTAATGATAAACAGTTGCTTGTTTTAGAATAAGCCTAGGTGGATCAGTTAATTAGAAATAATAATAGATTGTCAGCTGCTAATTAAAAAATTAATTAGTCACACAGTAAAGTGTCACTTCTGCATGTGAAGGAGCTGACTTCAAATTGTCTTGGAGGAGACTGGCCTTCTGCCAGCACCAGTAAGTATACTCACAGAAAAAATAAACTCTGATTATTGACGAGTAATTTTCCTTTGAATAACAGGAGGTTCTGTACCCTCAATGAAATAATGAACTGCAGCCTCTTCTTAGAAGAGATCTATCCTCCCTCTTATGTCAGAAAAGAGCTTCTGTGATCTTAATGATCAATACTGAAAAAGAAATACATGAGAATAATATTATTCAGGATAAAGAAAGCTAGTCTATTTTTTAATGTAAGGTCTTGGTTTAATCTACTTGATTTACTGGTGGAATAAATAGTTGCATGAAACCACTGCTCTTTGGACAGCAACTGGAATGCTAAAATGACTCTATCAGTAACTCCTCAACTGTATTATGTCAACAGCAAGCTGCATTTAACAAAACCATTAACACCCTTGGAGCCTCCTCCTAGTAGTCTTTGCTGTTCTCCAGCTCCCAAAACACCATGTTCTTCATGGCATTATGAGGAAAGAAACCACTGCACTTATAAGTTATAAAGTGTGCCTGAAGTTGTTAAAAGTCAGGAACAGACTGTCTCAATATCAGTACCATTTTAGACAGCCCCAAGTTAATTCCCTGGCTAAGAACCAATATAACCTCATAAAAAGCCGTGCTACCATAAAGAAAACAGCTTTCAGCAGCTGTGAGGTGCAAGATGCCAAGTGCAGCCTCTGTGTGACTATAGGTGTGTTAATTATAATATTGGGGATACAAATACAAAGGTCATCATGTTGACTGCCCAGGAGAACAGTTGCCAGAGCTGAAATTATGTTAGATTTATGAGATCTGGCTAGGACAAAAGATGGCCTCCAGAATTCAGATAGGCATATACATTTCTCATCTGCATCAGAAGCTCACCACCAGAATGGAGGTGAAGCTCTGGCTCTATAAGCACATGAGCATACTGTGATGCTGTGCAGGTAAGTGGACAGCCAGCATACACGCCTGTGCAAGCGAGTACCTCAGGGGAGCTGCTGGGTGTGCCACAGCAGCTGTGATGGCCTCTGGCGTGAAATGCTGCAACTGCACTGCTGTGGACAGTACACCTAGTTCAACTGCTGGGACAGGAGGAGGAATGTCGTATCTAATGAAAACTGTGGAGGACAGGATTTAGGTAGGCAGAATAAAATCCTTCAGTCTACGATTACAGATAAAAGTGGTTCATTCTCTGTCTTCATGGAAAGTCTCAAGGGATAATGATGTGGCCAGCACCTCCCATACCACCTCTCAGATGAAAGACCGTGCTGCAAACTTATGTAGCGGGTGCAGAGCCAGGACTGGATGGGAGAGAAATTGGCCTCCAGAACTGTTTTAAAGCACACATGCTACACAATGCAAACAAGGACCTAGTGTTGCATGGCATATGCCAAGTAAGACTAACAATCCAGACAGTCATTAAGGAAGGTCTCTCCTAGAGTTTTACACAAATCTGTTTAAAAGCAATGTTTAACAAATCTGAAGAGCCTACAGAAAGTACAATTGCTAGCATGATTCCAGTCAGTATTAGAGGAGTGTTGCTCTTTCCATTAAATTTAAGAACATAATCTGTGAACAAGTTTCAAATAACCTCCATATCCTACCGATGCTGTAGGGACTCAAAACCTTGGCAGTCAGGCAACAAAATGTTAATCTTACCAGCATTTTGATACCTGGCATTGGTGTATTCCTGTGCTTTGAAGATAGAAGCATGTGCTTGGAAAGCATCAGACAATGTCACCTGCCTTTCTTCTCTACTCCCAGCACACTCTTTTGAGCAGTGGCAAGGGATTACTAAGTATTTTAGTCATTCAAATGATAACAGAAAACATTACATCATGGCATTTCAAGTGGAGGAGGAACAGAGGATGTATCCTGTAATATTAAAGAGAAATATTGTCAAGCAAAATGAAATTAACCCACTCAATGAACTGTGTTTCATGTGATATCTTCTGTAAAGTAACCATTGTGGACAAAAACATACCCACACATGTTATTGAAGCTGAAAGGAAATGTTTCGTTTCCAAGTCAGGCTGCTCCCAGCTTATTAGGAGACAGGCTGATCCCATGCCCTTTATTTGGGATGTCCTCTCTTTGATCCTCTAGTAAAAGTGTAAGAGAACCTGTATTAAAAATAACAGGAGATCAAATTTCCAGCTATGGCAAGCCAGAAGCAACAGTAGTGGGTTAACAAAGAGGAACAGAGATAATGCCATGACAGGTGTGTGTCAGCACTACCCTGACACATTCCTACCCTCCAAGGCACATCCCTCCTCATAGTGGCAGGCAGAGCAGCTTTCTGCAAACCAGTTATTTTAAGATGATCAGTTCTCTGTTCCTAGATTGAGGTCATTGTACCTACCAGTGGGATAGCAGTAGGTGCTTGCTGTGCTGGTTAGGCAAAATGGCAAACTTAGATGTCAGGGTGGCTGGGTAACAACCTTGGACCCTTTGAGCCAGCTTTGCAAAGCAGGCACTGCCCGTACTGATGTAGTAACAAGATTATAGGTGGCAATATGTTTGAAAGTTGTCAATGGAAGATCAAAACAAGGAAACATAAAGTAATAGCTGTCTCAAGGGTGAGAGGATTACAAGATTACTTTTTTGTAATTGGTTATTTTTTCATTCTCAGTTGTGACTGAGACCTGGGAGGCTGCAGAACAAAGCTCAGAAAAGTTTTTTCTTTGAACAGACCTCCTTTTTCTTGTAGACAGCATTGTGTCTTCACAAGTATGTGTGATTTTTGGATGGTATGCCAACTTTGGATGGACAAAGTTGGTGCTAAGTGTCTTCTAAAATCCTTGCCAAAATGGAGAGAGAAGTTGTGCTGGCCTCACTAATTCTGTCAGGCTGCCTTGACATCTTATGCAGGTAAAGTCTTTGAAATACTTCTTTTATAATCTATCCTCATGTGAATTTCAGGTAAAGTTGTCACTGAAGGATCATGACTTTGAGGCATTTTATATCTCTGTGAGCTCTCTGCCTAGAACCAAGAGAAAAAGGAAAGGGACTGTGTAGTCTGTAGTGAAGCTTTAGGATTAAGCTGTGGAGGACATAGACAATGTCTTTCTGTTCATAGTCCCTTGTGATCACTTAGGGGCTACAGACTCTTAACAAATATTCCTTTAACCACGTAGCTCTCCAGTTATGTCCCCAAAACAAGGAAGCTTCAACTCAAACTACTGCCCAATGCTGCTTTTATATAAACAAGGCATCCCAAGGCAGAGAGGTGTGGAGTCTGTAGTGAGAAACCATCAGTGCTGTGGGGGAAATACATACTGTAGTTTCATCCCTTGCTGCTCCAGATTACCCCCTCACACTGGCAGGACTCAGGACTATAGCTGTGCAAGATGAGTAAGGACATGGTTTCACAAAGGAGTGGAATGCATCTCACTCAAAAGGGAGAAGCAGCAATATGTTTTATTAAGGTAAAATAATAATTTAGTAGAGTTCAATAAATTTGATGGAATTTAACAAAGTTTAACAGTGGTTTGCCAAGATTCAATAAGTTTGATGGCAAGGTTCACCTTATTAATTACTGCATAGAAGAAACATAAGAAGGAAAACTGAGTTAGAATCAAATTAGAATGATTCACACAGAGACTGGAGATGCAAAGGGTAAGGAAGACTTTCCTGTTGAGCCATGAGGTTTAGAGTGGACCCCTTTGCCTTCTAAACTCCTGATGGAGCTTGTATGCAGCCAGGTCCAATTATAGTTTCAGGCTTGGACAACAACTTATGTCTAATGGAAGAAATACAGAGTAAGGAAGACCCTCTATTCGAGTAACAAGGTTCAGAGTGGACCCCTTTGCTTTCTAAACTCCTTATGGAGCCTAGGTATGGCTAGGTCCAGCTTTAGTCTCAAACTTGGACAATGGTTTATGTCTAATGGGATTATCTATACAATGTTTATAATAATTAATATTGAGTAGCTGCATTAGTGCATGGATTAGTAATGTTTCATTAGTATTAATTCAGCATGGTATCAGTCACTTACCAAGGATCTGTTGCAAGTAAGGGATCTCTCTGTCTTGGGCAAGGAAGAATCTCTTAGTCTTAGGTAAGGAATCTCAAACCCTGAGAGGTGTCCCTGCTCAAGTGGAGAGTTGCGTGGCATGCAGTCCAGCTGCAACTCAGGAAGAGCTCAAATTGGGCCCATCCTGATGGTAGTATTTATAAAGTGAAGTAGCTGGCCACTAGACAACAGCATAGACAAGACAGATGTCTTCATTTTAGCTCTGGTATCTTATTCTGTACTTTGGTTATCTTGCTTTGTTAGGCTTTAAAACCACCTTCTGAAATATTTTTCTAAGGCACCTCACTCCCTTGTATGTGAGCCAGGAGCCTTGCAGCTTGCAGGTTCACCTCAGGTCATGAAGCCTGTTGCTCCTCAGTTAGCCTGAACCAAAGTATGGTGAGGGGTCAAATGTATCCATCACAGGTGGTAAATCTTTGCAGGAGTACCACTGGCTGGGATTGAGACACAGAGAGGCTTGCTGGCAGAGTAAATCTGAGCATGACAAAAGGAAACATTTAAAAGTTGAAAGTTTTGTACACCTTGCACCAATGTTCAGAGATGATGGTTCATTCTCAGCATCCAGCAGAAACACAGGAAACCCACACATATTGCAAGCCTACCACAAGGTCTCTTCTCTCACATGGTGGATCAGAACCATGCAGAGCTGTCAGCTTCACCCCTCAGTCATAGTGCAGATAATATGGCTGGTCACACAGATTGCAAATGGCACATACTGACTGAAGCTGGTGTCATACTGCTGGCAAGGCAGCCCTGGTTGCAGGGCACTGGGAGTAAGACCATGCTGAAGCTCTCTGCACATTTACAGCCACACAATATGCAGAACTTTATCAGCCGCCTGGGCAAAAACAGACAAGAAGGACCCTAAGGACCCTTAAGCAGTGTTGAGCTCTTTTACCAACCATGGGCTGGTATGCTCTGCAGCGTTATCTGAGGCTACTCAGCTACTTTGTTTACCAAGAAGATAGCTTGTAATGTATTTCTGAATAGGCAGTGCCTGAGATGATTACCAAGTGAGTCCAGATACATTTCTCCCTTTGGTATAAGCCATTTACATGCTTTCCAGTTCATCTGATTTTGCTCAATTAATTCTTAGGCATAACTGGTTGAATTTTTTCAGGTAGCAGGATCAGTCTCAGAGTTAAGTATGTCAGCTCTTACAATCTTTTGAAAAGGAGCAAAGCTATGACTTTCTCATACAACTAAAAAATATACCCAGCATACTTCATCCACTCAGAGCAACATGGATACACAACAACTCTGCTCCTGACTTACATCCTTGTGTCTTCTTCACCCTGTCCAAGCCATAATTTCAATCAGTCCATACATTTGTTTTGTCTTCAAAGAACCAAAAATCTTGGGGTCCATATGCTGTCCAGTAATTAAAATAATACAGCTGTGCTTTGCTTCTGTGCTCTCTATGAGACATGGTGAGGCACAGTTTTCAAGATCAGTCTTTCAGCCATGATAAGAGAGCTAGGGAGAGTTTCCTGCACAAGTTTGGAGGACACTTTCTGCAGAGAGTTTGGGCAGGATTGGATATTACTGCTGGTCAGAAAATATTTGGCTTCAACACTCATGTAAATATTTTTTTGGCAGAGTTGAATGCTTCACATTAGGAGTACTCCCAAAGACCTCACAGAAAATGTGGGTTTGTGTCCTCCATCCTCCCATTCTGCCTTAGTTTCAAAGTCCTAGTAAAATTGTATCTTTTATCACATACCAACTCTCCCGTCCTTTTCCTCTGCTTCACACCAAAAGGACACTCAGGCCACGTGGGAGCATTTGGTCTGTCTGATGAAGATGATTTCTTCAGCTACATTTTTTCCATTGAACATACCAGCCCTATCTTGAGCTTAAACATGGTTTCAGCCAACTTTAAACAGTATGGTGACCTTTTGTTTTCCCTGTAGGCAAATAAATTTTCCCCCAAACCCAGACATTAGCTAGGCAAAGACAATTTTATTCCAATATGCTTCCAAGGCTTTTTGCTCAGGTTGATACAATATGCTGAACAGGATATTTCTGCTTATGCAAGCTCCCCTACCATGCAGGAACCCAAGGTAATTGCCTCATCACTCTCTTTGTAATAAAGAAATCACAGCAGAAGACAAGAACATCTCCCACATAATAATAATAATAATAAAAAGAAGATAATGAATATGAATATGTAGTAGAGCAGAGACAGAGTTGGCAGGATCTTCTCAGACATGCAACAGCTTCAAGAGCCCAGATCCCAGGTGCAGTGGAGATGCAGGCAGATTCTATGACCAGCAGAAAGGCAAGTGCAACCTCTGGGGAAAGCAAAGGATGGAAACTGGTGACTTCTGGCATCAACAGGAAGGCTCCTGCTCTATCTGAAGGCCTGTAACTATGACAGGTTCACTGCCCTCAATACTGAAGTGGAGCTGGGTATGCTTTCAAGAGAAGCATCTGGGCCAGCTGACCCTGAACTATGCAAGACTACTATGAGGAAGTAGTGAGTGACAGTAGTGGGTGACTCCCTGCTGCAGAGGATGGAGGCACCCACCTGCCAACCTGACCAGTTGTCTACAGAAGTTTGCTGTTTGCTGGGGGCCCGGATCTGGGATGTTGTTGGGAGACCACTGAGGCTTGCCTGACTCTCTGACTAGTACTCCCTGATATTCTTACATGTGAGCAAAAATGATACTGGGAAGACCTGGAGAACAGAGGGCCAAATGCTAAACTAAACACCATAGAAAACAAAGTTCACTGTTAGTAAGTTCACTGATGGAAGCTCCCCAAACAGCACTGGCACATAGATGCTATGGTGTGATCTAGTGTTTCAAAGGCTGGAGCCTGAGGACCAGAGGAAATGCCTCTGGGTCCCCTGGGTCCCATTCAAATGTTTGCACATGCAGCCCCTGATACTGCCCTTGGTGGGTGCCCACAGGATGAGGGGACCCCTGCCTGGGGCAGACATTTTCTCCCCAGGCATAGGACATCTCAGTGCCTGAGCAACAGGTGCCAAACCAAAGTTTATCTCTGTGTACTTCTCCTTCATTCTGTGAGTCCTGCACTGAGGACTTGCCCCCCAAAATGGGAGCAAGTAGATGAATGTACCCTCCCTGGTGTATGTTTGCATGGTGGCACCTGTATCAGAGAGCTTCAGCCCTTAGCCTAGGGCATCTTGTCAGGCAAGGAATAAAATCCCTGCTTGTGTGAGAGCTCCAAACAGCCACTCTGCCTTTTGATGAAGGGTGCTGGCACCCAACCCACCCAAGGACTCCCTGGCATCTCCGGCACGCCCAGTGAGCAAGCCCGTGTGCCTTGGGAGCAGCCTCATGTGTCGGCTGGCATCCTTCTACCGGAACAGCAGGTTTCCAGCACACCACCAGCATTCTCTCTGCACCTGAAATGGATTGAATCCTTAATAGTGAAGGCAATGGCTAGTGCATGCACTGTCCTTTTAGCAGTGGCACTTGTAAATTAACATCTTTGAGAAAACACCAGCCGCCATGCTCAGCCTTCTGCAGCCAGCTTGAGGTCCTCACCTGGCGTCTTGATTCCTGCCAGGATTTCTGCTCCTTCCTGCTCCTCTAACATGAGTACACTTAAGCCTTTTAAATAAGAGATGTAAAATTTTTAAAAAAAGAGAGTTTACATGACAAATTATTGTTTGTTGAAATTCTGATCTAGTGATAAAAAATAAAAGATAATGTCACAACTGATATCTAGTATTTTGCATAGTATTAATAACATAACACAATCCAAGTAATGCTATTATTATTATCAAATGTGACTACTTAGACATGTAAAAATAGTTTCTCTCACCTCTAGAATACATTTAGTTTCCTAAAATACCCCTTTTATTTAAGATTTTCAGTTTAGAGTGCTGAACTTGTGAAGTAGAGTTTGACAGCTAAGAAGATTGCTTGTCAGCAAAGGCTGGGAAAATTTTGTGGGTATGACAGAGAAGGTATTTTGAAACTTGAGTCCCCAGGCCATGTTTGTGCAGTGCCTAGGGGACTGAGTCCTCCTGGCTTAAGGTTTGTCCTGCTGTCAAAATGCAAATATGATCACTGAGCTGCATGAGCCCCTCAGGAGCAACAGCCTCAGGGACTGCACTGCACAGGGCACTGTACAAGCAGGCAGTGACACCAGCACCAAAAGCGATGAGCTCTTGGTTAATCATTAACAGGGGGAGCCTCTCTTTTATTGTGCCTCTGCTTGCAGGGCAGGCCAAAAAAACCTTGCTTGCTTTCTCTTGTTCTGGGAGGTATGAAATGAGAGGGTCAATTCTAGAGGGAAAAAAGGCTCAGCAGGTGATTGAAATGGGTCCATTGATTTCAAAAGAACTGCGTCAGTTTGTACCAGTACACCGATTTTATCATTGCCTCATCAAATTTAGCTTTGCAGGGCTGACGTTGTTAGCAGTGTTGTTGAAATGTCTGATAAAGCACAGAAAAAAAGTGTGTATTTTTAAAGTTGCGTATATATTTCTAGAGTGATGCTGGGGCGGGGGGTACAAGATCTAACAAAAACTCCCAGGCTTCAAATTCCCTTTCCTTTTTCATCAACTTTTACTGACAAGCTTTTTCTGATGCCTTTTTTTTTTAACATGACAGTAAATTTATTATGGCTGTCACCACAGCAGGTAATTGGCATACTGTATGCGCTGGGGAATGGGAAAGTGGTGGGTGATAAAACTGCACTGCTGTGCATAATCATGGACTGGAGCAGAGCACATTGCCCTGCTCCTCCCCTCTTGTCCAGCTGCCTTCTAGTCTTCCTGTTATTTTGGGGGTGCTTCAGGATTCTCCCAATCCCTTGACAAAGCTCTGCCTCAAAAGTAACTTTCACATCATAGCTTTTTCAGTATAAAAATGAAAAACTTCCCAAACCATGTGCTAACAGGGACAATTATTTTGTTGGTGTGCAGTGGTAGTTATTAATAACTTAAACTCACTCAGCACTTTGGATAACCTGAGCACTGGGTATCAATTTCTGTTCCTTTCTGCAGCATGCGTGAACTCTTTCCTGCTGCATCTGTTAGTTTTATTCAGGAGAGTTATTTACATGCTGTGGCAGAGTCAAAAATCAACAAGGAGGTTTTTCCCCCCTCCCTTCTGGAGATTTGTTTTTCAGTGCGGGTTAAAGTTATCTTCCCCCAAAAGCGCCACACACTGCTATTGGCTGACTCAGCCATTACTGATAGCAGCAGCTGTCAGAAAGTTTTTAATCCCTTAGATTTTAAAGTTTTGTCAAAGTCTTTCAGTGTAATGTTACTGCAATTTCATATAATACGTAGGAGCCTGTTTTGTGTATTTCGTGAGCATGCAATACCACCTTTCACCTCTTTCTCCTTTTAGTGTACAAAAAATGTTTATTGAATAAAAGGTAGCAAAAGATTATCTAAAATTTAATTTTACCTGCCAGTCTCTTCCTGCGGGAGGGTAAAGTTTATTCTTGTGAGGTGTCATGCTGACTCCAGTAACGTTTATTTGCCTAGGCAAAAAGCACCCAGTTCAGTAAGGGTGATCAGGACTGTGTCCCTGGGTTGCTGCCTCTTTGGCTACTTGTTTTGCCATTAAAGATGAGGTTTCTGAGTTTTTAAAGAACGTGTTGCAGGATCAGAAGCCAGCTGTTTAATTGCTGCCCTTTTTTCATTTTCCCACAGTCCTGTACAAAGTAATAGGAATTATTCTCACTTGGCATATGGAAAAAATGAAGCCATGACTTGCCAGTACAGACCTTTTTGAATCTGCTGCACTAAGAGGAATGGATTTCAGTTATATGCAGTAGTTCTGCATTTTTTTACAAAATGATAATAAGTTCTGTGCAATGGCTCTAAAGATAAGAAACAGGCAGCCACTGTGTACTCTGTATTGTTTACACTCAGTAGGGTAATGCAGGCTGAATGGAGAAAAGCTGGCTGAAAAGCAGCATCCTCTTGTAACAAAATCAAGAATTATTTGCCCCCATGATCACTTTTGTGCTTCTTGCTGCGGGCTTCTTTCCTCAGTGCCACTGAGCTCGTGTACTTGGCACTACCTGCTCCCTAGCAGTGCTGCATGCCTGCAGGATAGAGCCTAAGCAAGACCCTCAGCACCACTCTCCTTTCACACAGGCAGCCTGCTTTCCAGAGGCAAAGAAAAAGTGAGGCTTTTTCTGCTTCACACCCAAAATCCTGCTGCAATGAAGAAGCTGCATTGCCGCTTTTATAGCACTAGGCAGGGCTGGACAGCTTTCTGGGCTTAGACCTGGAGATGAAGACATCCTCCAACTCACAGAGGGGTGCTGGCACTGGCCCCAGGTGCATCCCCCAAAGCTCTGCCCTGCTCTGCAGGCTGCCAGCTGAGCCAGCACCCAGTGCTGCTTAGCCGACATGCCTGCCCAGGACAAAACAAGCACTTTTAAGCAACAGCCTGTTCCTTTTTGTTTCCATCATGCTGAATACATTCTCCTCCTGCCCTCAGTGCAGATACAGCCTGGTCCTCAGCAGCGCAGAGACCTCTCCCATCCTGTAAATCCTCTGTTGCTGAAGCTGCCTTGCCAAGTTTTCTTGTCATCTGAAAGTAGCTATTCCTGTACCCAAGATGCCAGATGTTACCACAGCTTTGGGAGCCCCTCTCACTTAGCTAGCTCCCATCTGCACCAAACCCTGCATCTGGCTGAGTATCTCTGTAAGCCCTCACTCTGTCACATTTTTGGTCACAATCAGAGCTGTCCTGAAACTTTCAGCACAATGTACTGTCAAGCAGAAAGGGAACACATACATTTTTATTGGGTCCAGGAACATCTTTGGCAGATTCAATCATTCCAACTTACAATGCCAGTAGTGCCATAAAAGCCAGCATTTCTCTGGTTGGGACAGCTGCAGTATGCCATGTCAGAGACACCTCCATGTCCCATTCTGCAGAGGAAGATCCCTACTAAATACTACAGTGGTTCAAAAGCCTACAAAAGCATAGATTTCAGTGAAATCCTACAGCACTTCCCTACACATATAATTTTTGATATGCTTCAAATGTCTCAGTATGGCCCCCAAACTTGAGGAGAGATAACATCATAGAGTGGAATGTGTGGTAGCTTTATTTTTGGTGGCTTTAATCACTGCTTCTTTAATTATATTGAGCAGTATATAAGGATGATTCTCATAAGTAAGTCCAGTCTGCTTATTTTGAGAATACATTTGCCTCACTTCACATCCTAATTGGGTGTCCTTTAATGATGGTGAAGCTTTTGTGGAAAAGGTCAGTCCAAAACCACACAGTTCAGAAAATTCACACATCATAATCCCAGTCCTTCAGCCTCCCTCTTCCCCATGCTGTGCACTGTTCATCCCCAGACAGGAGCATGTTACAGCTCTCCACCTCCTGTTCTCTTCCTGCTGTTCTCAAGTAAGAGAAAAGCAGCCTCCCTCTTGCTTAATTAAGCTTGGCTCTTGTGATACTGAGTATGTCACATTTTGTAAGAGAGTTTATGGGGTTATTGACTTTCATTTTATTAGAAAGAAACCTTTGAAATAAAATCAATGAATTGCTTGTGCAAGAAGCAGTAAAGTAATTTTGGACAGATAGTAGTTTTGTCTGCAGCCCAGACCTCTTTTCAGCTCTGATAACCCAGCGGAATGCAGAGCTGCAGACTCTCAAAGGAGTAGTCGGTGAGAAGGTGGGAGAGAGGAAGGAATAAACCTTTGCATCACGAAACATGAGATGGGAAACGTTTCTCTTCTGTTATGTGGATTACCCATCATTTCAGTTCATGAGGCCACAGTGCAGGCACTTGGCTTTTTACTTGGAAAGACAAGGAGCTATAAGAGTGTGAGAGCACAAGTTGACAGTGCTCTGCTGCAAGGGTGACCCGCAGTCACAACAAGTGGAGAGGGCATTTCCCACCCCTCTCAGAATTCAATTCTTAATCTCACGTTATTCATCGTGAGGCAAAGGATTATATAATGACAGAGTGGCTTTCTTTTTAAACAACAAAAAAAGATAAAATAAGAATACATTTCTATTTGTCACAGATGTGAAGAAAAGCTAAAAAATACAAATTGAATGTTGCTCTAAGGGTCAAAAAATGAGACAGCATCTAAAAAAAGCCCAAGCTTTATTTTAATCTCCTGATATTTTTTCTCACTAGTTATATTATTCTACTGGGTCCTGCAATTTTTAAACATCTGGGATCAGTAGCGCTCATTTGCACCAGTCATAAGGCTATGCTACTGCTCATCCCCCTCCTTTGAGCTTTGCTCAGGTGTTAGCTCGTGTGAAGATGCTCATGTCAGAGTGGAAAGTGAGGCAACCCGGTTCACATGCAGCCTCTGGCTCTGCTTATGTCTCTTAGGGCACCAGATGAGGAGAGATTTGGAAAGAAAGATGGTCCAGAAGGAGTCTTGGCTCTGTGGCTTCATCTCTCCTGCTGCCACAGGAACAGCACCTTGAAGCAGTACCAATGCTGTGTCTTTTCACAGTGCAAAGGTGCTGTATTTCCTGTCAGCATCTTCAGGGGCATTTCTGCCTGATTTTCTTCTTGGTTCCTATGGTTGATGGCTGACAGACAAGTACTTTGGGGCTGATGGACTGCACTTCATGTCAGGGTCTCACCACACACCTTGGATCATACAGTCAAATGTGGTGGACTGTAGAAATGGATAAATGATGACGTATGTGAGACCACCCTTAATTCAGGGCCATTTGTTCTTTCTCCTGACTGCAGAATTAAGAGAAAGAGTTGAACAATGACAAGAAATGGTTGTAACCACCATGAAAATTAGGGTAATCATCTTTAATAGATGTTAGGCTTCCTGACATACCTATGAAAAGCATTCTGGGACACAGAAAGCCATCCCCCAGATCTTGAAACCACTCAGCTAGAGAAGTGTGCCAGAATGGTCTGGTCTCAAATGAACTCTTGTTGGCTGTCCCCAGTTGAACCTGGTGCTCTTCTCAGAAAAGAATGACCTCTTCTCTGCAACACAGTAAATATTAACAGGAATTTCTCACTCGTACCATTTCTTAGGTGTATTGTTTTAATGGTAGAGCTTTCCGGCTTCTGACACTGAGCTCTACACACCAGGAGCTGACTTGGTCCCAGCACAGGCTGTCAAACTGGATCTTTGCAAGAGGTCATTTTTTGACTCTAAGTCATACAGTGGATAAGCCAAACAAATTCCCTGTGTTAACTACTAATTGGTTTTGTTTAATTTCACATTTTGGTGCAGCTCTTAGGTGTCAGTATCCACCATAATTGCTGGAGCTGGTTGCTGGACTGAGTAATGACCAAGGACCTGGCTGTGCAGCATGGATCTCTGCTTTATTCTTTTGCAAATAAAGTAGAAACTAGCCCAGATCAGCAAAAATAATTGATTAGCTATCTCCCTCTCCCATTAACTCTTGATGTTGTCTACCTGGACTTCNAACTGAAAAGAGGTTGCAGGGAGGTGGGTGTTTGCCTCTTTTCCCAAGAAACTAGCAACAGGACAAGAGGAAATGGACTCAAGTTGCACCAGGGGAAATTTAGATTGGATATTAGGAAAGATTTCTTTACTGAATGAGTGGTCAAGCATTGCAACAGGCTGCCCTGGAGATGTTCAAAATGCATGTAGACGTGATAATTCGAGACATGGTTTAGGGGTCATGGTAGTGTTGGGTTGACAGACTTGATGATCGTAGTGATCTTTTCCTTAATGATTCTATGATTCTAATAATGGAACTAACTTTAAAGTAATTAAAATTGCAGATGTTTATTCCATCTCCTTGTAAATTCCCATGCCTCGGTAGATGCCAATGTTTCCCTCATACTAGGGAGGTCCACCCATTAATTGCCAGAATTTGGAAGTAGAGAATCAGACTGCCACCTTATCACCAGGTATGGTTTGTCTGTGAGGCTGCAGCCTTCCTAGGAGTGTGCATGACTCCTCACAATTTATTTAGATGGACGGTGCACAGAGGTGCACTGCTCCAGCGCCAGTGTTAGGGGGTACTGACCCTCCTCCCACTGAAGCCAGTCCAACTTTTGTGCCCATAGAGATACTAGATTTATATTCATATCCTTTTAGCCTTTCATTCTGCTCTCTACTTGAAAGGAGTATATGCATGTATGTGCATATATGTATATGCGTGCATTTAAACTTGCCGGGACTGTCTATATACAAGGCTGGGCAGTTCTAGCCCTGTCTACTTCTTATCCAATAGGTGACACCAGGAAAAGCTATGAAGTACTTGCACAACCTGGGCTCTCAGTAGAATATAATCTCTCGCCTGGACCTGTAAATCTATCTATGGCAAACTCAAATTGTCTAGGCCAGCCTCAGGCATGCTGCAGCGCTCATAGTGGTGTAGGCAGTCCTACCTGTAAAGCAAGCATATGCTGTGGGGCAATACCAATGCAAAACACATTAAAACAAGCAATACACCTCTCTCTTAAACTGATGATTATTAAGATTTTACATTTGTTCTTGTTTCCTTTTTTCCTAACTCTAAAATAAGCCATGGAAACTAACACACACCTTCTGGACCCCATTTTGGCCCCTTTCCACTATGCCTAAGGGTTTGTCTGCACTTGGTTATTCATTGAAATATCTACTCTGGATAATGATGTAAGCAATAGAACAAAAAAGCATTACAGAAGCTTTGCTTGGCTACACAAAACAGATCAAAAGGAGCTAGCTATCCATACCATTTGCTTAAGTTTTTTCCATTTTTATTCATGAGTGCTTTACTGCAACGGAAAGCTCCAGACATAAAGCTTTTTTCTATCATTTCAGCAGTTCTCATTTCTGGGTGACAGCAGGTAAACTGTAGTGAAAACATCAGGGGACATTTTCCTTTTGTGATTTTTTTGAGATTACTGGACAGTATTTCAACATTTTCATTCCAGTACACACCATTTTTTTGCCTATCTCATTACAATTTCCTTCTTATTACTGGCAAGCATGAATAAGCAACCTGCAAGAGACTATGTCCAGTCTAAAGCTGTCTGCAATTAATATCTCATCTTGGGAGATAATCCAGGTTTTTGGAGACAAATAATAGGTCTGTGATTCATCCTTGTGATTTTAATAAGCCAACCTTTCACCTGCAGATGAAAACCCTGTTAAGAGCTAGGGTGCTTGAGCCTAGGATCTATATTTTGCAGTGTGTGTTTCATTTTGACATTTTAAGTAGTCTTACAAGGGCTTATCTGAGTGAGAAAATAAGTTGCTTGGACAAGCAGAACGAGACGGATGATTTGGTTTAGCTTTTTACAAAATGAATTGCCCATGTGTGTTCTCTGTTTCCTTGGATACGGGAGATTTCATGCCACAGTTCAGCCACACATATATTTTCTATTCCATTACAGCACCCGGAATATGAATGAAAAATCCTCAGAAATTATTAAGGTGTGAACAAGACTGCAGGTGTAACCTCAAGCAGGAACCTCCCAGACAGGGTCAGATAGAAGAGGACAAGGAAAGCAGAAAGTTCATAATCTGCACAGGCTTCCTAATGGTGCTCCCTCTTGCCTTTCTAAGCAGGTAAGACTTACATGGGAATATTCTCTTTCCTTCACCATTCTGAAGCTGCAGTTGGTTTTGGTATCCACCTGACTCGAAGCTCAAATTATTAATGAATTAGACCATGTGCATAGTTTGAACTAAAGGCCTGTCCAGTGGATTTTCAAACCAGTTTTAATAAGACCTTGCACAATCATAATTGCATGATAAAAATCAGAAGCTCCATCCCCAAAACCACACTTACGTGTGCAGATTGATTTACTAATTTTATGAATCACAGACAAATTCACTCTTTCCATTCACTCATGCTATTATTCAATTTCTGAATATCTGCCTAGCATTTTCTGTGTCTTTTTCAAGTCATGAATATTTTCCCCAAAATGGCCAGATTGCTGGCTAATTCCAGGTGAGCTGATAATTCTAACAACACAGTTGGTTTAAACAGTCTTACAGAATTTCACCAGATAACCTTTAATAAGACTTGTTTAGTCTGAATGAAAGGGCAGGGAAGGCCTAGAAAAACCTGGTGAATACTTTCCAAAGAGTTCCGGTTTTAGGTGGTGGTTTCTTTGTGGTTAGTAAACCTGGATGGACTTTTTCCATTAATTTGTTGAGTTATTTTGAAAACCCAAACAACTTTTATCATTTACCATGTCTTGCAGCAATCAGCAATAGAAATCAAGTGTATTTTGTAAAGGGCCACCTCCTTGTGCTCATCTGGAACCCACCAATGCTTATTTCAGTAAATGTCCCTGAGATTTTGTATTAGAAGAGCCTATGAGAAATGGTCAGTTCCTTCAAGTTACTCAAGATTATACAGAACCTTGAGTTCTGCTACTTTCCATACTGAAGTGCCTTAAATTGTTCAAATTTTTATCACAGGAAAGCTGTTCTCTATCTTCACAAATCTTGCCATTCTTCTCTGTAACTTCTCAATTCTTTGACTTTTTCTGAGCTGTTTCAAATAAATGCAGTGTCCAAGATGCAGATATACCATAGATATACATACAGTGGCATAGTGCATGTATAACATTTGCTCTATGTCTGACAGCATAGGTTTGCTGTTTAATCCATTACTGTTTTCTGAACAACTTGGATCTTCCTTCAATTCTCTTACCATTGCTGAGAACTATTTACTTTCAAATCCTGTGCTGTTCTCTGAGTACTTTTGTTTTCTCTTCCAGCTACTAGCTCAGATGCACAAAGCTTTCTCTCTATCTCTTTGCAGTTCTAGCTTTCTTCAGAGGGAGGGCAATGTGTGTGTATTCGGGGAAAGCAAAGTGTCATTACGTGTGACACAGGATTTCACTAAAGTGCTGAAGTATATCTTATCTCCTTTATCATATCAGTGACAGTTGATCCTTGATGCCAATGTTTTCACTGAGAGTCCGCCCCTGACACCTGCATGTCCCTGAAGCAATGTTAGGATTTCACTGGCACTGGGAGATATTCCCTGGGAAGCAATCTGTTAGATTTGGAGCTGCTTTGCAATGGACATATCTGCCTAAAGGGGGCAAAGGCCAGCGTGAATCAAGCCATCGCAGCACAAGGCCCTAGCAACCTTCCTAGGTGTTTTCCCAGATGTGTTCTTGCTTGTGGTATAGGAAGGTGGGCTGGGAGGGACCTACCACCCACTGGGGCAGGCCTCTTGTTTCCAAAAGACAGCAAGGAATATTACAACCCCAAGATTTGAAGGATAGTAGTATCTTAGAAAATAAATTAGAAATCACTTCATAACTAGGCTTGCAAACTTTTTTTGTACCAGCTATGCTGTAGTAGAAGTCCTAACAAGGATGAATGATGGCCCCGGCTGCAATAGAAGAATGTAGGCTTGCGGTTGGAGAAGGTTCCTGCATTGGGAGGCCTGTTTAAAGGCAGGATCATTAACTTCAATTCTTTCCCAGGCAGGTGGCTTGCTTCATGACTAATGCTCTGCACAGTTAAGTGGCACAGCTAGAGTTCTTGGCAAAGCAACATATGGTGTTTTCAAGCATTGTAAATGTTTCATTGCATATGTTTCCCACTCTGTTACCTCATGACACTTCAGGACATCTCTTTGCTCTGTTTATCATTGCTGTGCTTGTCTTTTTTACCTTTGTTTTCAGATGTTTATTATTTACAGTATTGATGCTAGAAATTCATAACACAAAGATAGATATACCTGTGCATACACCATTTTGAGACTTTCTTGTAATTGAAAGTCCAAACTATGCAAAAAGCTTTTTTGATACCAGGCTCTGCCACTACTTGCCATCATATTGTACTTGCTACTCATGACTTGTGGACTCTGTGCAAAGCAGTGAGGTCTTGATTTTATGCCAACTAGAAACTCAATACGCTTTTTGACTGCTTGGCATGTGTCCTTTGGAACAATAGCATTTTCTTTTGCAGAAGTAACCTTTATATAAACTTGGTCCAGAGGTGGGCAGAAATATACATACACAGAGCAATAAAGCCCAGCCACGCCACCAGTTAGTACAGTGTGTTTATTCAGGGAATCACATCTACCCTTTCTGGAAAAACCATTGTGATATTTTCTCCAGAGTCTAATGAGCCAGTCCCAGAACAATCCTTGTGAGTCATCAGTTTCCATTTGCACAAGCCTGGTGTTAAATGAAATGAGAGAAAGGCAGATAATCTGTTCACACAAGACCGATGTTAGAGTGAAATACAATGCTTCAGAGGGGGTCTGCAGGGGGGCAAACTGCACTGACCTGGACTGAGAATGGTGCTGGACTCACCAAAGAAGCCAAGAATCTACTAAACTTTCCATCCTTTGGACATTTAAGAGAATAGCTTGTCACATAATCCTAACAGGAGTCTGTGATAGCAGTATTAATGTTAATATGCATTCTGCCATGGGGAAAATGAGGATCTTTGTTTTTTCAATAGTATGTGGCCAAATCATTGAAAAGTGGTTCATGCACATAAGAAACCTGGCATGAAAAATGTAAACACATGTAGGCCACCACTCTCCCCTGCAAGATGGCAGCTCCATCTTGCTTCAGCAGTGTCACCCAGCTCACAGTAGCAGTGTGGCACATCATGTGCAGGGAGCCTCATCATCACCTTTGCTTCACGGTTCTTGCATCCTGCAGACACCATTTCACAGAGAGAGGGCAGAACTGAGATACCTTTTTCCCAGAAATCTTAAAGCTGCTGAAATTGTCCCAGGATGGTCCCTCTACAAGCCATAATGCATGGAGACCCTGAGTCTAACCTACACTTTGGCAGAATGTACTACCTGCCCCATAGTGAGAAGAAAGCAAAATTGGCCCAGCATTACTTTGACCCCTGACTTTTGCAGCATGTGTCCTGAAGAGCAAACCTTAAGGCTTTCCTGGGAGAGCACAGAAAGCCCAGGAGCTTTCCCATGATCTTAGGAAAGTCAGGATAGTGACTAAGTCTTGATTGTCATGATAGGTAAGGAACTGGGGCTCCTCTCTAACCTCCGTAGGGGTCTGTCCAGACATCACTCCAGCCCCGGAGAAGTTCTGGTGATTTTCAGCCCCTCTTCTGATGATGTTTAGATCTCTCAAGTTAAAATAAAACAAGCAAACACTCAATTGAGCTAAACTAAAAAAAAATTACATGTTGTAATTTTGTTGTCACCCAAGTCATATACTAACTTCCACAAAGAAGAGAACAACTGAAGACTAAATCATAGCCAACTAAGTCAAATGGAGAAAGACACTGTTATTGCTGGTTCAAAGTCAAACTGACATGTGACTTTTGACAGCTCAAAAAAACCCATACAGGCCTATTTCATTCATACTGTTGCCTTTCTTTCCAACAACTGCTTTTGTTTAATTTTCAAATACAGAAAGGCATGATCTAGATGTATTTCTGCAGTTTATGGAGTTTTCCTGATTTATGTCCGTGTTTGCAATGATTTGTGCATTTAAAAAAAAAAATACTACCTCTTAATTTGAGGATGATGTAGATTGTGTCTGATCCCCACCGAAGAAATAAAAGCTAGATAATTTATTTTATGTTAAGCTGATATGAAAAAGTCCAGTAACTTGCTTGTGTTCCCTAATACTTGACCAAAGTTCATTTTCTGCTCAGGCAAGACTTTATGTCAACTGCTTGCTCCACACCCTACATAAGCTTGGCAAACCATGTGATACGATCAAAGAAAGGTAAACTGAGCAACAGTTCTTGTCAATGCACATTCTATCTGATAAACATGTGTTTGTACTCGTGTGAAGCTCATTTTGCCGCAAAGCAAAGCTTCGTAACGTAATGTTACTTCATAATCCCACCTCACAGGCACAGGACTTTTTTCTATCCTGCCTTTTATATGTCTAAATAAGGAATGCATGTGTGATGTAAATGGAATCAAGAATCAAGTCAAGACCATCTTCATTTGGACCAAATGGTGGCCTCTATTTTGGCTTTGGAGGAGAAGCAGGTCTGCAGGGAGCACACTAGCAGCCCATCTTACTCTGGAGCCCATTTCTGGGAGGGATTAGGGGCATGTGTGCCCATCTTAAACCACAAATACATCTATGGTTTACTAAATGTCAGATGTTGGAAAAATACAATAATAATAACAGTAATATCATAATAATAATGCTACCACATTAATAATAATACCACATAATGATAGTAATGCCACATAAATAACAGATGATGGAAAAAATTGATACAAAACCAGCTCCCCATGAAAAAGGAACCGACACTGGCAGAATGTGTAATACATATCTGCACGCACATTCACCCTGTGCTGGCTTTTCCTGGCTGGTCTGTTTTAGCACATTGAACATATAGATTTTACTGTCAAAGTCAACAGCTCTGTGGTGCACGAGCTGCTGCAAGACCCTTGCTGTGAGTCTCCTGAATTACATTTTTTTTTGCCAAATAAGACCTTCCAGCGTGGCCACACTCAGCAACTTCTACACTATCTTTCAGAAAAAGTCTTTTTCTGGATGAAAATGTAGTAAAACACATACTTAAATACTAAATATGCATTTAGGATTGTGGCAAGTCTTCATGGTTTCCTCATTAGGAGCAGGATGGAACAGTATGTTGCTTTTCATATAGGTCCAGGTATCTGAAGGAAATCAACTTTTTTTCTTGTTGTCTTCTAAGTAATGTCATATCTACAGATGTTTTGTGAAGAAGTGACATTTTCTAATGAGAAAAAGTAATATACAAAATTAGGAAAGAAATTATCATGACAATATAAATTTGCATTTGCAAACATCTTTCATTTCAAACTGCTTTACACATCCTAGATTTTACTCAGGCTTAGTCTCTGAGCACATCTAGAGCTCTTGCGCATATTTCCAGTAAGGTGCCATGAATTTATTTGCACAGGAGTTGCAAGATCACAGCTAACTTTAGTCAGCACAACTGTATAAGGGGAACCCTGCTGTGAAACTGAAGGAATTATTTTTATTATTATTATTAATTTGCCAAACTAATGTTTCTCAAACACTTTCCAGCTATTATTTGTGTTTAAGGATCTATTGCAGTAAAGCCATGAAATGACCATTGCTGAGTCCGGAGGATGTTGGATTGAGCATTCCTGGATAGGTTCTCTTGTGCCATAATGTTTGAGGCAGCACTTGAATGACCCTTGCTCATTTTTTTTTTGGCTCATTGACACTGTATCTGCCTATATAATTGTCAGCTCTCTTTGTGTCTGTAGTCTACTCACTTCCCAGTTAACATTAAACTAGCTCTTAACTAACCAGAGAGAAGTTAGTTAGTGTAACACCTGAAGCTTCAGCAGATGAGTCTTTAAATAGGATTCTGGCAGATCTGTGCTTCCCTGAGACACATCCTGCTGCAGCTGCAGAGCTGTAGGTAGAAGAGCCCTTAATTGTATGGTGCTAGCTGGTTGCTACCAGACCAACTGTGTAGAAGCCACCAGGAGAACACCAGCCAAAAAAAGGTGTTGTTTAAATGAGAGCTGGCCCACTGAATGCAGGAAATGCTGGGAGACCAAAGTGGATTATGCAACCAAAAGTCAAAACTCTGGCAATGGCTGGTCAAGCTGGAGGAAGATTCTCAGCACATTTGCCCCTTCCTAGGCCAGTAGAAAAATTGAGCTGAAGTGAATAATTTTTTGTTTGTTGTGAACAGCACTCAGTCCAAGGAAATAAAAATAATCCATATTAAAATAATACCCTCTTTTATTTGACATAAGTAATTTATATTTTACTTAGGACAGTAACTTTGGCTGCTAACTTTTTGCTTTACTGGTACTTAGGCTCTGAGTTAAAATGAACACCCAGGGCTGTTCCTTGCAGCAGTGGACAGACCTTCTGTGTAGAAGTTCCCCTTTATACAGAAACCCATTTTTTCTTGCCATTTCTTTTCAAGAATTAAATTGTTTCTTGATTTAACTTCTCTCCTGTTCTTTCTGAGAAACAAGGCAGGAAACCTGACCCCTCTTTTACTTTTCTTCCAGGTGTTTGAAAAAGCTTAGAGCTTTTGTCATCACACACCTGTTTGGCAGCTGGCTTTGTGAGCATACTACTCTCACCAGCATTTAAACCACTTGTAATCTCATCCTGACCTTTAGATTTTGATCCATGTTCATAAACAGCTAAAACCATATAATTACCCTGGGCTGTCTGCTGATTGATTATCCTTGCAAATTCCCCTAACAGTCCCCTAACAGAAAGTCCCACCTGTTTGTATTATTCTGGAACTATGTAATATATTACAGGTCTCTCACCTTACTGATGCCACTCATCTTCCAAAAGTATGGCAGGCTATTTCCTCTCACAGGCACAGTCAGCAGCACTATCCTTACATACTTCATTAAAGGAAAAGCTCATTTTATGGCTTCCTGCATTTCCTTATCAACTGCCTGAAGCATGGCTCAGCCTGGTACAAGAGCTTGTTTGTGAGAGGAAAGCAAGAATATCTCACTTTCTCTGTTGTGTCTCACAATGTTGTTTTTTTCAGCCAAATGTTCCTGTGGATTATCTAACCGAGGGCTGATGTGACCTGCAGGCTTGCAGCCCATGTTACCTATCAAGGATAGGATACCATACCTACTCTACATATGTTTGCATGGGTTTTTTTCTAAATCATATTATTTCACAGGTGTGTCTAATAGTAGGATAATACAAATGCAGACATGACAATTTATTTATCTTGCATGCTGTGAACAGTTAACCACATGCTGACATGCAACTCTCAACACTGTCATCCCTGAGGTGCATGGCAACGCCACAGTGCTATCCCACAAGCTCCCCAAGCGCAACACACCAGCTCCATGGGTGGAGCCTCTGTGACTTATCTCAGGTCCCCCGAGCAGCTGTGCTGGAGACAGGAGTGACATCCGCTGAAGCCCTGTCACTGCTGCAGACCCAGTGCATCACAGGACCTCCACTGTGAGCTGTACTGCTCCAGCCATTTCCAGAGCCTTGCATATCTGATACCTTATAATTAATGTAAAAATATTCTTCACCTACGTGCAAGCAACTGTGTTTCATACATCTTGATAGCCCATTCATTTCCACTGAAAATAATAGCTTGATATTTTGCTGTTCTGCCAACAGGCAGAGACTAATCAAAAGTGATTTGCTTTCATTTTCTACTTTGAAAGGGAAAAAAATCTGATATCCCAAGAAAAGCAAAAAGCCCAAGAATGAACGAAAAAAAAGTATAAGAACATAATCTAATTACTGACCAGTTTGATCCTGGGATACTTACTGATTATAGTGTTTTCAGCCCCTTGTAGCACAACACTTGTCTGACATTGAAGTTTTCCAACAGAAGGATACTACTAATGTTCCTCAAATTCATTTTCACTTTTGGCACATTTCAATTCTTTTCTAATTCCTGTCTACTGCAGACAGAAATCAATAATTGCCATGCTGATCCTTCTAAGGTACTTAGGTTGTAGTAGTAGCAATGCAATAAATAAACCCCCAACTTCCTCACTTTATACTTCCTGTTGGCCAAATATATAAGGAATCAATGTCTTCAAACACAACAGCAAATCATCTACACTGAGCATTTTTCAGGTAGCTTGCATAACCTCAGCTTCCTGGAGCTATGCTGGGAACTACAAGACTAGTGTCACGGAGGGACAAAAGGCATTGCTACAGGCACAGTTCTGTAGGAATGCAGGCTGCCAGATCAGGCCCTGCATATGTAACTGGCAGTCTCTCCTTGTCCTGTTGTCTCATCTGTTTCTGCTTCTAAAGTTTTTCCACTGGGGTTCTTCTGACTCTAAGTAGAGTTTTAAAATCCTGGAAAATGAAAACTGAAGACAATAGTGTAAGCAAAGGGCTTAAAAGTCTCCTGAGCTCTGTTTTCTCACACTGCTTGTGAATGCTGCTTCTGTAATGTTTGTGGTTGAGGCCTGACCACAAGAAGTCCTAAAACCTGAAGGCAGTGTTACAAGCCTGAAAAATCTGTCCAAAATCTTAGCAAAAGGCACCAAGTTAGACATAGGTGGTATTTGTGTCTGCTTGTTCACACAGCAACATTTTTTCTGACTTCACTGGGGCAAATGTTCAGTCAGGACAGAAACCAGCTACTTATCCCAGCTTCACACAACCTGGGGACTGTATCCTCCACACAAGAAATACTGTGAAAGATCAAGGGAACAGGACAATGTGTTGAGTGTCTTCACTGTATCCTTTCCTCTAAAATAGTAGCAATATCCTATCTTACACTCACAAAAATTTACTGCATCTTTTGCCCACTTACTTGACCTAATATTGGCACAGACAGGTATACTCTTGTTCAGATTCTGTTGCATTTTAGAGTAAACTGTTCTGAGGCCAGGTGTGAAATTAGAGGCAATGTTTAATATGGTCTGGAAGGTGTTTCTCTTTGATAAATGTGTGTAGGTCAAAGAATATTCAGTGATTGTGAATTAAATCTGCTAGTCAACTGCTTGTTTTCATTGCAAGAGTAGATCGGTGAAACTTATGATGTTTAATTTGATGCTACTGAAATCTGGAACAATCTGTGAAACATGGGTAGCTTTATGGTGGCCATGAAAATAGTAATTGTTGTCACCATTTCAAATTTATTTTTGAATCTGAATTTGGATAATATGACTTCTTTGCTGTAAATGGACTTTCTTTATATTTCCTCTTTTTAAACTACAAAGACTTTCTCCATGTTAACTAGCAGTGAGTGTGTCTTGCATCTTTCAGCCACATATCCAGAAGAATGGAGGCAAGAATTGTGACTGTGATTGACATATGCGTGTTCCTGTACTGGTTGTGCCATTACAGTCCCAAGTCATACACATGCTCAGTTAGCAGCTTAAGCATAAGGACTTACAGTAATTACAAATGAAAAATGTAGAAGTACAACATTGTAAAATGTAGCTTTTAAATTCTAATTAAAAATTTAATTCTGATTACTAATTTAATCACTTACCTCTCCTAACTACTATAATGAGTTGCACAGATTAGAACTGAGAAAAATAAAAGTGATCATAAAAATCTGGAGCTTTAATGTGCCCATTATTAAATCAGTGCCAAAACTCTTAAACACTTCCAGTTGCTGCAATGCCAGGCCATATACTTGTGTCAGACCAAGTAATTATCTTTATTTGTTTATGGCAGTTTTGCTTTTGTGCACAAGTATCCTTGCACTTGCTCCCAGTACTGGTCAGCTTTGCCAGTCAGCCATTTTCCTTATGCATCTAGGAACCATCCTCTTTTCTGTAGGGCACACTTCCCTAGAGAACCTACATCGTGTCTGTAATGCATTCTGATTCATCTGCCTCTGATTTATTTGAGATTTTCAGAGTGCTGCTGAGAGTGGCTTGTATTAGTACTCTTGCCCTTTATGTGACAGGAGCAGGCAGACAGTTTTTTGCAGAAGCCACAGAAAAGGCCAATGAAAGGCCATAAGAAAATTCATCACACTTGACTATATTAATAACCAATCACAGAAAAGTAGCTCAGAGTAGCACAGGGGCTGATGAATTAGAAACTGACGATGACAAAGAAGTGGCAGAGACAGCTGCTGAGTAAGATATTGAAGCCTCAGCATGACTGATGCTGTCAGTAGTGTGACCTATATAGCGTGCCAGTTTCAAACGCAGCTGCTAAGGGTGTTGATTGAATATACAAATGTGTACTAGGGACAGCATCCAACTTTTTGCTGCATTGAGGTTTGGCCAAGCCTAAAACTTTCTGTAATTTTGCCAGAGCACGTTTCTGTCCTCTGCTTGCCAGTTCTAAGAAGGTATTTTGGAAGATAGGGACTTGAATTTAGGATTATGACCTTCATCACGTTCAGAATTATTTTAAGAAAACCTTTGAGGCTTAAATAAACATATTAGGAAATGTTTGTGTTTTATTGTCATGCCTTTTTGTTTGTTTCTTTCAAGTACAGTTGCGGAAACATTTTATTTTTCCTTTTATAACAGGAAAGTAAGATGAACAAGGAGAGAATAACAGAAGAGCCAAGAACGGGAGATCTGAAAATACACGAGGAAATTCAAGAGAATTAAAAAATAGAAGGAAAGAAGTGGAGGGAAAAAAGGAATAGGAATTATTAAGAGATCAGATTCTGCTGTCATTTACACAGAAATCAAGAGAGAGTAAAGAACACTAAAATGATGTGCTCCTGTTCATTTGGGACCCCTGGATTTGTTCTGGTTTTTTATTTCCCTTTTAGTCTTCCACTTTTAGTGTGAAACCTAGACTCAATGAGGGTTCAAATATAGTTTTATTACCTTGAAAGACATAGGCTGTGTTTTACAGAAAGGAAAGGAAATGGTAGTTTAGATGAGCAGGTATTTCTGGGGACATTATGAATATAGTTTTCTTTGAATTTTTTATTCCTACCATCTACATTCTCCTACAAACATTTACTAAAACTAAGCAACTCACTCCAGGCCTTTTTCTATATCTTATGGCTTTAGTTTCTTTGGAGATGCTTTCTACACAGAACAAAACATGGAAGCCAAGATACTGTTCCTTGCCACCCATGAAAGCCAAGATACTGTTCCTTGCCATCATGCCACCATGTGGAGTCTCTTTTACCTACAGCACAGCTTTACATAAAAGTGATTTAGGCCGAGTGTAACAGGCACTCATCTGGGGAACAGAAAAGGGATCTGCCACTGTCTAGCCTGGAGCTCCTCGACTTCTGGGGCAAGTTAGGCACTGTTAGGAGAGGGTATTGGGGGACATTGATGCTGGGCTGTGGCTGTATAACAACAAACCTTTGTGCGTCCAGGCCATCAGGTCTGCTAGCACTCTAGGACAGACCTCACAGGGAGAAGCGATGACCACTCTCTGTCCTCATCAAATGAAGGGGAGCTGATGGTGCCACTATGGGGCCAGATCATAGCATCCTGTAAAGGGAGACAGACAAAGTGCTGAATAGAGGCTATGTGCTGCTGGTTTCTAGAAAGAAAAATACAAAAGCTGTGCCTTTAGTAGCTATCAGGTGCTTCTCAGGTGACACCTGGTGGACAAAAACTAAAGAGATGAAAGCACCCTGTCCATAGTGCAGGACTATACCATCCCTGCTTCCACCTACACCACTGCACTTACTGCTGCTGTATCTGTCTGGTGCCCTCCCTGCTCTGCTTATCCTCTCCCCCTCCCCTCAGGGTGCGTTATTATAGCACCCCTGAATAAGCACGTATCATCCATGTACCTGTAATAGCATTTTTTTTTGCACCTGCTTCCATTTTTTTTTTGGTTTTCATATTCTGTCTGATGTCCCAAGTTGGTTTGATTCTGACTTGTGAGCCTGAGGGTAGGCTGGGGTGGAAACACTGTTTTCAGAAACAGGAATACAAGGAATCACGGAATCACAGAA
>VYZX01024823.1:6335-18956 GCA_013401335.1 Brachypteracias leptosomus
TTCAGACAAGCTGCTACTTTTATTTTATACCTTCTTCTCTGTGTGCACATACATCCAGAGTCACATGCACTCAAAAAAAGTGAGAGAAAACCTGCCCGTGTTTAACTTCAAAGTGGCTCCATGGAATGCTTTCCTTCCTCTATCGTATTTTCTTCTGCAAGCAGATGTATGAAAAGGAAGAACAACTCATATTTCTTAATGAAATAAAGTTTGTAAGACGTTTCAGTCAGGAAAAAAAAATATATACACAGTACTCACAGGAAACTTTTTCAGATTTAAAACAGAAGCAAGAAACATTAGGTTAATTAGAGTTGGAAAATATTTGCTATAACCTTAATTTATATTAGTTGCTTAGACAACTTAAGATAAATCCATACCTTTGGAGTACAGGAAATAAAAAATGATGTTAATAGTCTCCATCAGTGTTGTTTGGTTTCCTCTGTAGAGCATCATGGCGACAGCAACCCTACACTATTAATTTCTTATTACATGTCACAACTTCTTTTAGACAGTAATGAGTCTGAAAAAAAAAAAATCAGTATGAGAAACTGCTGACTAAACTCAACTATCTATAAGCAATACTAGATTCTCATTAGCTTACAGTACTTCATTACCTTTTAACTTTGTTCTGTAGCATTTTGTTCTGGAGTCAACATCTTACTCATTAACGTGATGCCTTTAAAGTGTAATGGTAATGTGTTCCTAGTCTTATTAATTCCCTCTGCTAGAGAGCACCCCGTGCTGAAAAACTCACTTCAGGGACCAAGCAATGATTCCCCAAACTTCACCTGTACAGTTGAGGATGTATTAAAAGCACAAAATTGCTTTTTTAATTTGAAACATTATTCTTGTCATTAGCAATTTTCATTTCCAAAACCTGCTTTGGACACAGTTGCCAGAAAAATGAACTACAGAAAACTTTGATCTAAAGATTAGTTACATCATTCTGAAAAAACTCATCACATTCACACTTTGTAGGTCTAATAAAAGATGCATTATAGCTCCATAAAGCTGAAGACTGTATAAAACTAGTCCAGTGGCAGATTTATGTACTGCCATAGAAGAATGATGTTAACTCTTGGTAAGGTTCACAGGACAATAAGCAACTAGTCTGCTGATTTCCAGATCAAAACAAAAAGGTGTTGGCTCTTGCAAAACCTCTCTTCCAATTTTTAGTCTTCTAGACTACAGCTTTTGGATTGCTATCTGACTCTGAAAAATCTTAACACTTTTCACGTCAAATTATTTTATTGTAATCTCAGCTCAGAGTTGCCCTCTGCATAAAAATTCTGCACAGACATACTGTGCCTAGCTTCTGAGATATCCAATTTATGATTCACTTTTGCCCACTCTATCCATCAGCCTTGTTGCCCTCTAAACATATATAATACTTGAAAACTTGCTTATATTTGCAAAGGGAATAACAGTGCTCAAAAGTGCTCAAATACAATAAATGAGAAATGTGTATGCGAAAGAGTGTATTTACCTTTAGAATTATGCTGTCATATAACCAATATCCAGAAACAAATATGTAATTTTTGAGAGGTTCATTACACAATAAACAGTAACATATTTAAACAGGCAGAAATGAGACTCCCTGTACCATATTTCCTATGCTACCCTGACCTTTATTCATGTGACAAATCATTAGAAGATGAAAGGAAGGAGGGAAAGGCATTATAGCTACCTTAAATAATCCTTAATTAGCCTCCACATTTCCAAAGGCCATACAGCATGTGAAATCTTTGAAAACAATTTCATTCTTAGAATAATTACATCTAGTATATTCAGATTATAGAATCATAGAATCACTTAGGTTGGAAAAGATCTCTAGGATCATCAAATCCAACCTTCATTCCAACATCTCCCTGACCCTTAGACCATGTCCCAAAGCGCCACATCTACTCGTTTTTTGAACACCTCCAGGTATGCCTGTTCCAATGCCAGGTCCTACTGGAAAATTCACTCAGGGTAATCCTTTTGCAGTAGATATTTTCTTTTGCTCTCTGCTGCCAAGAACTACTTAAATAACATGAAGGAAACTACTAAAAGCTCTCAAAGATGTGGAAGGAAAACAAAGCTCTAAATGTGCTCTTCTGCATGCTGCTTGCAGCAAAGTACTTATATTTGAATTCCTTAGTTCAAGGGAGACTCTAGAAACAAAATAGACTGCAGTATATGACTGCTTCTTAGAACATATTTGTCACTCCCTGATTTGTACTTGATTCTTCCTTCCTAAAAACACATAGGCTTTTTCTCAGTATCAAGATTGCTTAACTTTCCCTTGGAACACTATAGCTAGGTCTCACCATCTAAAGGGAAAATGGTAGCTTTGGTTGGTCAGAAATCAGAGAATCTCAGGTTTTACACTGGCTTAACTGAGATTAGAATTTGATCTATTAAAGTGATTTGTTGAGACATGCTGTGTGAAAGTAAAAAAGCTCAACAAGATGAAACTTTATAAGGCTGTTTGCTGATCACCGGCTGTTGGCCAGCCCACAGAGCAAACAAAGCCAACTAAGAGAGAGGAAGATACCAACTAGTGGCTCCCACTCTTTGGCGCGTTGTCTCACACACTTCTACAGACCCACAAGCTCCAAAACTCCAGCTTGGTAAAGCTGTACTCACAGAAGTANTGGAGGGAGAGTGTTAAAGGTAAGGAAGGTATCTTGAAGGGGGGACCCAGCAATCTACGCTCCCTGTGAACCCTCCTGCTACCTTATAATTATGGGTACTGCTCTAAAGCTGTGTGGAAGGAACAGCCCTCAGCACCAGAGAAGGGAGGAATGGAAGGAGGACTCAGTTTCCAGAGAGTCCTTTCCTCCCTACTATGAGCTGTCTGCCTTTTCCTAACATAGTTAATCTTTACTAGAGCTGACCTTATAGCAACCCCCCCAAAAAAAGATTTTAGATGAAGAAACTGATATACAAAATCCACCATTTCAGTACCAAAATCAGATATTACCAGGGTGTTTATTCCACCATGCAATTTCCAGCTTGTTTTACTGCCATGTTTTCCTCCTCTCACCCCCAAGTCTCACAGACTCCTGTCTCCTTAATACTCCCCTGTAACGTCTCAACCTTTGGCAAATTCTGTCTCCTTGGTCTCCTGAAGAAATCAGAAGACTTTGTCAGCTAAAATTGTGCACTGCTCCATCTTTGCTCCTTACTACTTGAGAACTAGTGGTCAAGAGTATAATCAGCAGTATGATGGAAAGACTAAATGATTGGGGATATAAGTCCCAGTGATTTGAGATCTTTGCTGGTTCTTTAACTAACTTTGTATAAGATTTCAGACGAGATGCATTTTCCGAACCTTGTTTTTTTCAGCAAATGGAATATACCTAAGGATAGGCTACATCCTTATTTACTATTCATCAGTTTTCTAAAATTCTATTTACAAAATGAGAATTGCACTTCTTGAATTGTTCAAGTATTTCTCTTCCAAGCCACAGATCATTTCCTTCCTATAACAAAGTAACAAACCCCATCATTATAGCACTATCTGACAGATCAAAGTGAGATGCTGAAGATCCAAGCCTGCCACAGAAGTAGAATAAAACATAAACCTGCTCTCAGAGAGGTCAGTGTCCTTCAGTAGAAGTAGGAATGCCAGCTCTGGACTCACAAACTGCATAAATGCAGGTCTGAGCAAACTGATTTGGTTACTGTTACAGGCCTGCATCTGGTAATAAAAACTTCCCCACACGGTACTTTATCATGACTTAAGCCAGATATTCTTGCAGCTCTCTGTATTAGTGTAGCCAGACAGTATCTGCTACTAAAAAAGTCAGTTCAGGTGCTCCACCATGCCCAGGAAAAGCACTGGTTTGATGTAAAAAAATGGTGCTTGCTATTGGTCTCAAGCTTCACCTGGCACAGCAAGAGACATTTAGTCAAATGCCTCTTGGTCTAGACAAGAAGCATCCTCATGAAAAACAGCTAATCATATGCTAAGTAACAAGAGGTTTCTAATTGACTTCAGGGGATTAGGAGGAGGCTCCCAATCACATCAAACTATCTGGAAGCAGTCATTTCTGTAGGAATATACTGGTTTATTTGCATCATCTGTTTAATCTTGTAAGGACTTAAATACGATATGTTTTGCTTTCTCAGTTACACCAGCTAGAAATCTGGGCAAGTTTTAATCCAACGGTAAATGACTCTGAAAATCTTTCATTTTCTTCCTAGCTTACTCTTCTAGTAGGTATACTTTTCGTTATTTAATTCTGAATTGAAATACATAGCAGTATTCAGTCACATAATAGGCAGGTGACTAATATTTGAACACAGAATCCCAAAGATTTTGGAATATTTTAATAACCTTTTTTTGATCAACAGCGGGCAAGACTAGTTTTTTCATAGGGACTTAAAGGAACGATGTATTTGATGTTATAGCTGCCTTCGAAGTTTCACTAGTTACATTCTGCAAACTTATTCTGCAGTGAGAATCTGTGTCTGCACACCAAATTCAGACTGTTCTAATATGTCCTAGTTTATGTAGACTTTTTTATTTTCAACCATGTTAATTAGTCTAAAAGCACGAACAACTGCAAATACCTCAGAACACGACTTATCTTGCTCAGAATGGTGCCTCTCTCCCCCTGCAGGAATACAGGATTTCAAGCTTTGAGCAGAGGCTGATGAATGAAATTGAATTCCGCCTTGAACGCACGCCGGTGGATGAATCGGACGATGAAGTCCAGCATGAAGAAATCCCTACAGGCAAATACATAGCACCCATCTTTGATAAGAGACTCAAGCACTTTCGGATAATGGAAGGATCTCCTATTACATTCACTTGTAAAATAGTTGGAATACCTGTTCCCAAGGTAGGTCATTCTCACTGTTAGCAATAAAGGAATAAAAACTAAGTACCCGTTATTTTCTATACATTCCTCTGGAAAGTCTCACATGGCTCTGTGGACAGAGCGCTAAAAAAAAATAATTTCCCATCCACTTTCTAAAATAACAGCATCTGCTCATAGGCATCTATCAGGCCTTGATATACTGTATGGACTGCCTCACAACCACCTGACTCCAAAAGAAACTTCATAACTTCTCAGAGAGAAGATAACTGATCTGAGATAAACAGTAATGTGTCTATAGCTAAGAAAAGAGGACCTGGCAGGCCCAGCTATGTAAAGGAGATCTGCAGCTTTCTGAGTTCAACCTGGAATCTCTCTATTTCACATTGTAACTGATCTGCAAACTTTATAATATTCTAAAATTTTCACTAGCAATTGGTCAATTTACATCCCGTCTTTGTCTAGTTTTTCTAGTCACTATTCCACTACAGAGCAAGTGTTAAGTCACTGGGGGGTCTGATCCCTGTAGGTATACTGGTTCAAGGATGGCAAGCAGATTTCAAAGAAAAACATGCATTTCAAGATGAGCAGAGAAGAAGATGGAACATGTTCTTTACATATTGAAGCTACTACTAATGATGATGATGGCAACTATACGATTATGGCTGCAAACCCACAAGTAAGGTGTTTTATCTTCCCCTGTAAGAAAGCTTGCTTCATGTTTTTCTAAGACATGTTTAGGAACACAGATGACTGTATAAAAAATCAGACCCTTCAGAGGATAGGAGAAGAAACCACGTAATGAAGAATGATAAAACTACTTCCTTATTCCTACACATCCCAGTTACGATCATTAAGGACATTTTTTCACGTTAATAACTCACATTAATTAATTGGCCTGTCTTCCGACCTTCCCTCTGTTGCTGATAAGATACCTTTTGAGACATGTTGACAAGACAGACGTGATGTTTCAAGCAGAAAGAAAAGAGCAAGGAGAAATAAAAAGTTACATATAATTTGAAGTGTTCCCAAACACAATTATTCTTTATCTAGGATGCAAATATGTGGATCTGGAAATAGTCTCATCCCCTAATACTACTCTCCTTCACCCTACATGCTAGCTTAGCTGTTTATTTAGCAGCACACTCAAGTAGATCAGGCAACTTTTTCCAGTTTATATTTTTCCTTTTTTCTTAACTACATTTCAACCCAACTACTTTTCAGTTTCCATGTGGCTGCACGCACAAGTACAAAGGTACCAGCAGCCAGTATCTGAGGGGACACAGCGGTGGGAATGGACACACAGGGACAGACACTGCTTAAGCTGGTTTCCCCAGCACCACTGCTAAACACGTTGCTGCAGCCGTGATGAGTCTGAGAAACACGCTGCTCTGGCCACACAGAGAAAGCCCTGCCAGAACCACCCTCCTCTGCACACTGATAGCATTCGCTTTAAGAAAAGTAATAGTTACACTATAGCTTACTTACTTTACAAAAAAAAAATAAATCCTAATGTATGGTAAATGTTAAATACTTCTATGTTACAATGAAATGAGCTAATAACCAACTATTAATTCTGTTTCCATTGTGATTTGCAGGGTAGAATCAGTTGTTCAGGCCACCTGATGGTTCAGAGTATCCCCGTTCGAGGCCAAATATCAACAACTCAGCCTCACAGGTAAAAGGAAAGATAAGATCCTCAGACCCTCTTTTGTGCTTCTTACTGAAGGCATTCCAAATAACTAGCTACTGTACTTCAGTGTACTTCATTTCTCAACCATGAAATGAAAATAACAGTAGCAGTTCACTCCCAACAGCTCACTTCTATAATCTAATGATTTTTGAAGGTCATCTTCAAACATGGGGAAGTTTAAATATTATTTAATTTACCTGTTGCAGTAGAGTTAAGTATAAAAGATGGATTACCAAGATGAAATTCAGCCAAAAGAGTAAAGTAAGGGCAAAGGACCACTTGGGAATCCAATGATACTACACAATATAGTTAATTTGATAATCTTTCTAAATGGAAAATATGCAAGTATTAAACTAAAATCTGTCAATTTCTTTCTGCACTTTTATTTAATTCAAGCTACCTGTTCATACTTTTCTACAATTTATTCTTTTTTTTTAAGCATTAGGGAAAAAAAGTTTGACTTCCAAACATATACATGCAATTTTTGTATTGCAGAACACGACCCTGGGTGCCAGAAGGAGACAAAGAGACAGTTCAGGAACGCTTCTTCAGGCCATACTTTCTACAGGCTCCAGGTGACATGGTAGCACACGAAGGACGACTTTGTAGGTTGGATTGTAAGGTATTAACTGTTTCCTCTGTTCGTTCTCACTTTGCCTACCTCCGTACCTATCTCATGTTCTTTACTGCATGCATGAACACTTTCTGTTAAAGTTTCAATGCTTCATTTTTACAATTTTTATTGCCATTGTCTCTGAGCTGATTCAGGGAATTTCTTTTCAACACACACTATATGGAACAAAGAACACAGAAAACATACCCCCAGAAATGGAAAGCTTGTTTATAAGGTTGTTTAAATTACTAGATATGTTCACCGTGTCCTTTACCAATGCAAACTCCAGGTCCTTCCGCTCCATTAATAGATTCTTGAACATAATCCAGAATAGCACAAAACTATGAGAAGAGCAGATTCAGCATGTTGTATTGTGTTCAAACAAATATTCCTATTGTATTAGATTGAATTACTGAAGATTAATACACCCTGAAGAGGGAACAGAGCCCAGTTCATTTTATGCTTCCCCAGCATGCACAGATGCAGCAACATCCCCATTTACAGATTTAAATCACTACATGAGAGAGTTGTCAGAAGTTAGAGTACACACAGTGAACATCCTGTTATTGAACAGCTTTAAGAAACTCATCTGCTTCAACATATTTTGGTGGTCTCTCCACATCCTAGTAGCACAGCAAAGGTGATAATGCTGACACTGACCTCTTCCATGCTCCAGAATGTCTCCTACTCTGAAAAAGGTAGAAGCTGTGAAGCAGAAGTTAATGCCTTGATGATGAACAAGATTCATTGCCACTTAATTTACGATGTAAAGCTTACTAGGGGGCATGCCAAACTATTTGGTTATTCTTAGCTCTGCTATCCTGGCAGAGCTTGTGAAGCTTTAAAGCATGCCTGGTATTGCATAAACCTGGAAGACAGCAGCCCTTGTTCAGGCAAGTCCCACTTCCCTCTTTTTCTGGTTTGTAGAATATTGCTTGGAAAACAATATTTTGGATATGAGTAAGAACTTCTATCTATTGCAAATATCTTTAAGACTATAATAATCTTTCAAAAGAGTACTTCATCTATAGTGTTCTAAAGCATATAAATTCAAGAGCTACAAAGAACTATATCATTCTTCATCAAATCTTGCTAAATATAAGGTCATTTGTATAGAACTCTTTAATCTCTATTAAGCTCTGTAGTAGTTTAGATCTGAGATTTTGATTTATACTCAGCACTAAAAAAAAAACAAAACCACTAGCAGATTACTAGGAGTCTATTGTGAATCTGATACATAACTGAGTTTCTTCCTTTCTGACTAAGAAAAATGTAGGTATTTCATGTATTCATTTCCCTTGGGATTTTGTTACTTGTTTGTTTTCTGATTTTCACCCTTTTGGAACTGAGTAGAAAACAGAAACTACGAAATCTAAAAAAAAATAAATCTTTCTGTTCTAGATTCTGACATCATTCAGACAGTATCTGAAACAAAGCTTACCTAGGAATTTACTAAAATCTATTTGTCAGTCTGACACGTGTCTCTAGCTGTTTCACTGTCTGCTAGGTGAGCGGGTTACCAACTCCAGACCTGACATGGCTTCTGAATGGCAAACCTGTGCTACCAGATGGCACCCACAAGATGCTGGTCAGAGAGACTGGAGTCCACTCTCTACTTATCGATCCCCTCTCACAAAATGATGCTGGAACTTATACTTGCCTTGCCACTAATAAAACAGGACAAAACTCATTTAGTCTGGAGCTCACTGTTGTAGGTAAGAATCACTGAAGAACTAGTCACAATGATAAAGTTATTTGTACGCATTTCCTCAAACTTACCTTACTTAGTTTGCCTACAGACATAAATAAAGAGTTAAGGCACTGATAGTAGGAGAATTCAACAGCTATAAAACTCACCTGATGGAGGGCAAGGGACCTGGTCTGAAACCAATAGGTACACTCCTGTTATTAACAGAGGGCTGGAAGAATTCTACCTCGTCATCGCTTTACTTCTCTTGTCTTGGCAAAATTACATTCTTAATTTTCTCCACAGAAAATGCTTAGGGTTTGAATTCATATGTTGAGGTCTCCTATATTTCAGTCACAATTTTATTAGTTTAAAAATGTTTTTAAATAGAAAAATACAAATCTGAATACTGTAATAAAGCCTTACAAGATGTGAGCTATTGAAATTCACAGATATAACATTAATTTCCTGCAATGGTGGTATGCTTAGACCTATTAGATATGCATACATTCTTTCATGAACTTCGGTTCTACCTATTTTCTTTATATTGCCTTACAGAGGCTATGTCATGGCATTTCATTTTCCTTCCAGTATCCCATTAAAAATTCCTATTTTGATATCACAAGAATAATTTTTATCATGTTCTTCTATACTGTTCAAAGTGAAACAAAGCATTAAGTATCTGTTGTTCAAGAACTCTTTTTTTTTTTCCCCCCAGCAAAGGAAGTAAAAAAAGCCCCTATGTTTTTGGAGAAGCTTCAGAACTGCGGTGTTCCTGAAGGGTACCCTGTCAGATTAGAGTGCAGAGTTGTGGGAATGCCACCCCCCATATTTTACTGGAAGAAGGATAATGAGACTATCCCATCAAACAGAGAGAGGATGAGGTACTGTACCATCATACCCATGCTTGGAGTTTCTTGTGGCTGGACCAATTACTTCCATGAAAACCTGCACAATAAGTGTAGGTGGTGTTCTTCTTAAAACAACTTCTTTCATCCACATAAAGTTTTAAAAAGTGGGCTTTGCTGTGAGGTGAGCAATAGCTATTTCCTTGGTTCCAAATAAAGGCATGGAGCATTATATACCACTGCTTCAGCAAGTGGTCACAGACCTTCCAGCCCATAGGCCTGATACAGCATATGTACGCATCTTCTTATCAGAGATACTATGATACTGTATTTAAATGCATTTTAGCACCTTGTTCTCTCTCTATTTTTGTTTCTGTTTAATTCTAACTATGGATGAATTCAAACTCAGAACAGTTAGAACACTGCCCCAGAATACAGGATAATAGAGAGTTTAGCATAACAGACACAGATGCTGATAACAAAGTTTGGTCACAAACAAAGGCAAAGACTTTGATCCCATGATTACAAAACACAACAATGCTCATGTTCAGCTCTTGCATTCAAATGCATCACTATATTTTAGGTTTTTCAAAAAAAAAGCTGATGAAATAATGTATCCGGCTGTAATTAATGAGAAATTAATTGCTTGCTTTTTTAAAGATTTCTACTTCAGCATAAATCTGATTTTTAATATTTTATTTCGCTTGGTTCCAGCTAAGGATTTAATGCAGTCGTTAGATCCCCGAGATCAACTTCAAGTACTGCATTCTCACATAAGTACCCTGCAGGCCACCTGGAAAGAAAACTGGCTCCACAGCAGCACTGGTTACAAATGCACAGCCAGCATGAGGGAAAGCTCACTTGAAAAAACCTTCCAGTGGTCTCCCTGCCCCCGCTCAGAGACTGCTGTCCCTCTCCAAAAAGCCCACCTAACTCTGATCTTCTATAGCCTGTAGTCTTTATTTCTCTGCCTCTAAGGTAGATTACTCAGGGACTTATTTCAAGTACTGGTACTTCCACAGGAATTATGGTTATACACATGCAAACACCATAGTTAATGTAAAATGAACAATTATCCTAAAATTCCTCATTTCCAGTTGCTTCACAGAATCTGAGAAAACAAGTTTTTGCTTCAGCTCAGCAGAGGAGTGACTAAGGGAAACCTCCCACACCTCACAGTGCCAGGAGCTCACCTCAGGCTTGGAACACCTCTGCTATTTGAGCCAGTCATGACCAGACTGCCAGCCCCTAAGGCTTCCAGTGGTCCTGCACAGATCCACAGAGAGGTGGGCAGCATTGTCCTATCTTTATCTTCCTGTCTGAGGCCAAGAGACCTTTTCTGTATCATGATATGGACATGCATGAGCTTCTATACTACTGCACTCCTGGCATAAGGCAAATTATGTAGTGCAGGGAGGAAAGGGTGAATGTTCCCTTTTGTGTCAGAGCTGTTGAAAGTACACAATGTCCTCTTGACCTGAAGTTCTGTGGTTTGATGTTTCATTCCAGTTCATAAGGAAACAAAATCTCAATCTCAAATTTCAGAACTTTCTGCAACTTCAAGTATTCTGATGTGCTTATTTCCCATTTCTCTCTTTATAATGGGGGAAACACTTGAGTTGATAAAAAGGACCAACCACAGCCTAGAGAACAGAGGAACCTCAGTTCTCTGACATACTAGTGAACAGTTTGTCCTGGAAATTGCAGCCAGAAAGTCTTGGGTCACTGAAGAGCAAAGGAAGAGGAGGGAAAAATTAAGCAGGTTTCTTTAAGTGTGCTGGCCAAACAAATCTTTATGACTTTGCCATTCAGTCATTTTCTCATGGAAAACAGTGCCATAATAAAGTTTCTGGCTGGCTCTGGTTGTTGTTGTGAAAAACATCACAACTTGGTCCAAATGTCCTTGGTATTTTGTTTTGTTACTCTTGCAGCTTCTGAAAGAGGAAAAAATACAGTCTGACGGTGCAGCAGCTTTGCATGGGTTTAGTTCATTGGAATTCAATAAACAATTCCAGTATTAACACAGAGCAACACTTCAGCTCACACTGACACTGTGGCTTTGCACAACTGAGAGGAGCAAGAACAGATTTCAGCTACACCGGTTGTTGGTCAAGGCCATGCTGAAAGCAAACCTATTGCCTGTAAATGTCTTGGGCTGCTACTTCTTTGAGAAGTCAAGACTTATCTATTTCAAATTTAGCATACATGCTGTAAAACTTACAGTAGAGAAGCTCTTGAGAAATACTAATTCCAAAACACTTGTTTTGCCAGCATGCATCAAGACACAACGGGGTACGTCTGCCTCCTCATCCAGCCTGCCAAGAAAGCAGACGCTGGCTGGTATACCTTGTCTGCAAAAAACGAAGCTGGTATTGTCTCCTGTACTGCCAGACTTGACATATACGGTAGGTATTGGCTAGGAAATAAAATAAATCAGAATGTATTTTCTTTGACTGGTCCCAGCTTTCACCTAGTTCAGTCCATAAGTTGTTGGTTTTGATGTGGATTAGAAATTAGTGTCACAGCATGGCCACAGCTTAATATGATCTAATGATACAGCTAAACAGCCACATTAGCTCTCCTGAATCAGTTTAAAGGCAGGTGGAGAGAAAACACAGAGAAGTTTTGCACAATATTATGTACTACCATTTTCCACCATCCAAATTCCCTAGACAAATAAGCATATAATAAACATGTATTGAAGGTGAGCCTTAACTCTGTTCCCTCTGGCATATGCCTGTGCTACACCCTGACCTGAGATGGAACAATAAATTGCACACAAGAAAGGAGACCCCCTCCTCTATGGAGCATGTGTGATGCAAATTATGCTTCATTAATGGAGGCTAGTTTGCATCTAATATGTTTGTCTAGGACTCAGAAGGTCCCAGCCCACTTCAAGAACTACAACGTATCATATAATTACTGTGCATCTATGCAAGATGTAATATGATAATTTATCATAGAATCATAGA
>VYZX01024830.1:0-18831 GCA_013401335.1 Brachypteracias leptosomus
TCAGACAGACCCACTACAACAAGGAAATATAATAATTTGTTGTTTGCTCCTTTGTGCCTAGTGCACATACTGAATGTATGATTACAAGAATTGCTGGCATTTGACTGTATGCTTAGAGTATGGATAATAGCCAGTTAAGAAGGGTGTGATAAAAATATGAAAGAAGGCATTAACCACTAGAAGAATGTGTAGCGCAGTATAATGCAAATAACAAAGTAATTGCCTGGGGAAGTAGGATGTTTTAATCTGTGTATTCCAACCGCTGCAAGAGTCAGACACCATATTTTCCTGTTTGATAACCAATACCAGTGTTATGCTTGCTACCTTTCATACACTCTACTTAAGAACCTCAGTATGATCAAGTCTTGTGACTAGTTAAACCTTAACATGTATGAGCCACTGAAGTAGAATCAGAAGCAGACTTGGTGGTGGTAAATTATTAACTGTACTTTGCAATGCCTAAAGGACAGTGGAGACACTTGAGACTGCTCAGTGTACAAAGTAGACCTACTGTATATAAAGAAAAACTACCTGCCCTTTTCTTGGACTTCTCAACAGGCAAGACTTCCATTCTCAGGGAAGTGCTTTATTTGAATAGTATTTTAAAAGCTACACTTGGTCTAGTTATCTGAAACATATTCATTGTTGGTCTGAAATATATGGATGATTATACATCTTCATATGACAGTTCTGAAAGGGTCTAAAACTTACTGCTCCATTTCAACACCAACAAATCAATGCACTTCAAACTGATGTTGTGTTTAACCCCAATCCACTGATTCCTTCTGTGTGTCAAATCCTTTGCACATTGGAATAGACCCAGGGATATTTTTCTGTTTCTAACACATCAGTAGCTCTTCTGTAGCTATAGTCCTCTTTAGCTATACAAACACTACAATTGAAGATAAAAGTTTCTCAGATATTATAAATATTTACTTTTATAGAATAACTTCCTCCCTACCAAATAAGCTCCAAATAAAAGTGACTATGAAATGAAATTGGGTGGGTGAAATTGCCTGTGTCCAATGAAAAATTATTATCCTGTGAGCTGCAACCTACATTGTATATGGTTTGACAACATTTTCTTTACAAATGCTCTCTCATCTGAACAACATTCAGTGTATCAAAGGATGTATCAAACAAACAGATTTTGCCAAGGAATTTTCTTATTCTCTACCAAAAATCTGCATGAAGAAAAACACTGGCATTCTGTTATCAAAGCACTCCCTCCATTTTTGAGTTCTTAGATATTCACAGCTTAGGAGAACTCTGATTCGTGCAATCTCATTCAGCAAATTTACAAAGTCATTTCCCAAAAGTTTCCCCAAAACATCATTTAGATGCCTATTTAGATAAGCTTTTCATTATATTGTTTCTAAATTCCTATACACTTGAACAATAGTAATCTAAACAGTTTTAAATCTTCTAGACCAATATAATCTAAACTAAGAACAGTACCAGTAATTCAGGTTGATAAAGTGTGTTGAAAAGATGCTACTCTTTTTTAGGAAAGCATCATGACTGCGTCTGATATATATTCTTGTTAAATCATATTTTTTTCTCCAATTTTGGTAATTCATCACAGTTGCTGAAATGAATATAAACAGCAACTGGAAAACTAAGCACATTAGTTAAGGTATTATATATGTTTTTTGACTCAACAAACTTAATTTGTCTAAATTATTATCTCAACTCTATTGTTTATATTTTATCAGTTGTCTTTTACATGCTGTCTGTACTGTGGTTGCATGCAGAGAAATTTCATTACATCATATAAATCGTGAAAATTCATTAAGCAGTAGCAAGCCATTTATCAATGTGTTTGCATACAAAATAGGAATATAAGCACCCACCTTTTTATAGACATGCATTTTCATGAACTTTTAAATTCTATTTTGTATTGATATGTATGTGAACTAGTGCAATGCATATGCAGTAATGCCTAGAAATGGCCTATGAGTGATTACTACTGCTATGCTTATTTAATTACAATAAATGATGCGCTTCCGTGAGACTTTGGTTTCACTAGTTAAGTTCTGAAAAAGTAGTCTTCAGTACCTTCCAAAAGAAATTGGAAAAACTAAAACCACTGAACTTCATCTGAAACCCAGACCCTAAGATGGATTAATGGGCCTTCTTCCCCACTTTCTTTCTGCCTTCTGATTTCAGTGCATGCCATGAATATTTATTTCAATGAGATCTGCACATTGAAATATCCTTTAGCATCTGTAGCTTGAGCCCTACTAATAAGAACAATGTACCTGGAAAATAATATATAACACTGTGGTGGGCTGACCTTGGTGGGCTGCCACCCATCCACCCAGCCACTCTGTCATTCACTATACTCAACAGGACAGAGTATGGAGAAGCTTGTGGGTCAAGATGTGGAGATCACTTACCAATTATCATCATGGGCATAACAGACTCTACTCAGGGAAAATTAATTTACTTTATTGCCAATTAAAAATAGAGTAAGAAGGTAAGAAACAAAGAAAAAACCTAAAATACTTTCCCTCTCCCCCATCCCTTTTTTTGGCTTAATTTTTGACTGCTCTTTCCAGATCACACCCAGATCACAATGCTCAGGCATTGCAGGAGGATGGGAAATGGGGTCTTGCAGTCAGTCCATAACAACTTTTCCCTGCAGCTCCCTGCACCAGTGTGGATCTTCCGCAGGCTACAGTCCTTCAGGATAAACCTTCTCCATTGTGGGCTCCTCTCCATAGACCACAGTTCCTTCAGGGCATATTCACCTGCTCTGATGTGGGGTTCTTCACAGACTGCAGGGAAATACCTGATCTACCGTGGTCCTCTCCATAGGCAGCAGGGAAATCTCTGCTTCAGCACCTGGGGTATCTCCTGCCCCTCCTTCTTCTCAGACCTTGGTATTTGCAGGATGGCTTCTCACACATTTTTTCTCAATCCTCACTATCTATGTAGTATTTTGTTCTTTATTGAATGTATTTTCTCAGAGGTACCACCAGCTTGGCTGACAGGCTCAGCTGTGTCCTGTGGAGGATTCATTTTAGAAACGGCTGGACGCAGCTGTGTCTGGCATGGGGCGGTCCTTGGCTCTTCACAAAGAAGCCACCTGCTTCATCGCCCTTGCTGTGAACATCTTCACACCTACGCACAATGCAAATAGGGCATTAAAAATAATCAACCAGCTCAAATCGTAAATAAGGTCACTTAGCAACTTGCGAAAAAATATTTATATGTTCAGTCAGAAGAACTGTCACTCTAATATTTAATCCTTGATTACTTTCAGAATATATAAGCTGCACTCTGTTTTCATAGATTTTAATTATGTTAAATGTTATTGAAATAAGGTTTCATTTGGTGATAATAATGCAAATGGAATTATGTTCTCTATGGGGAATATTAAAACACCTGGGTTAAATGTGTGTGTGATAACATTACACAGCATCCTAAAGGAGCCAGAAGCAACGTAAGAAGTGATGACTAGAAACTCGATGTGGTTGGCTTAATCTGTTTTCATTTAGACTGTTATTAATTAAATGTTACTAATACTTTAGCGAGTTACATAAATGACCTTAGGAAACTTCTGTTAATCTTCCTAGATACCATAATCTTAGAACAGATCACTTTTAAGAAAATAAAATAGACGACAGAACAGAAAAGTCATCTTAACTATTTTGCCTTACAAATAATGTATATACTCATATCCAGAGTTAACATTTCCATTTTTGTTTGTATGTATATCTTTCATTTAAAAAATGAGAATTCTGAGAATAATGGATGCATGAAAAGGTATGTTTTGTCATTATTGACTCTAACTGAAATACGTAGTTCCCAGAACACGTTTTTCATGTAGTTTTATTAGGATTTGGGTTTTGGAAACAAAAGTAGCTGCCCTGGCTATGCTTATAAATACACAATGCATTATAAAATAAATCTCTGTATTGTTCTATTTATTAATTAAATGTTTTAAATATCATTTTTCTCTCTTTTTTTTTAGTAGTTAACTTTTGAGCATATTCTTCTTAATGTCCCAAAGTGTTTATTACAGGATCAAAGTAGACATTGTCTGCTTTTTCCCTTATTATCTGAAGAAACTCAGATGTGGCAGATTTTGCTGTACAGCCACATTAACTATTTCATTGACTTAGACAGTAATAAATTAAAAGTATAAAATACCACTACAACGGTTATATGACTACTCAACAGAAGTTGGAAACATTTTACGAAAATAGATTTCTTTCAATTTGTGCATATGAATGCAAACATTTCAAAATTTTTGAGGAGAAAGCACACATTATCATATCCAAAACATGATTTAGACATGTATGTAAGTGTGATCCCTAAATGATGTTCCAAAGAATAAAGGAGCCAAAGGATTTGATGCTGGGATTTCATTTCAGGGAGACTTCGATTAGAAAAATGCACCAGGTCTTGTACTTTCAATGATAGAGGGTGTAAATAAATTAAAAGTTTTCAAGAAGGTCCACACAAAATATTCAAAGGATAAGCAAATATTTCAGATGTGGAAATATAAGCTCAATTTAGTTGGTTTATTACAAAGAACATTATAGTTTGATAATGAATTCAATAAAAGGATTTTTTAATGTGTTAAGTGAACTTACAACAATGACTATAGGTTAATACTAGGCAGAGAGATTCTAGAAACTTATGTACCATTCACCACCACTGTGGTCAATAGAATAAGGGTTCAAATCATAAAGCTTCTTGATCACTAAATATTTTTTAATTAATCTGAAGGTTTTTCAGATTTTTTTTCCTAAATTTCTGTCATCTAGTTCAGTACTAAATTACTCTGAAATGTTGTATGGCTACATCGTGCAAGCTAGACCATGAAGTTGATTTTCTGGTTTTACAGTCAGTAGATCTATAGAGTTCACCTTTGAAATGTTTCTTCATAAAATCAGTTGATACTCTTCTGTGTGAACAGACTGAGTACAATAAGGGTCTTCCAACTAGTTCAGTATCTATAGATAACTGCCTTCTCCTAAGTAAGGGGTACTGAGAATAACACAAATTTCTTCAGAAAAACATGTATTATTTTTAATAGGAGGCAGAAATAATTATAAATTAGAAAATAAAGAATGAAACATATGTGTTATTAAAGCTAATGAGCATTTATTTGCAATGATGGTAAAAACTCCACCCTGCTATTTCTGGGAATGCTGTAATTTTCATAGGAAACAAAAAGGTCTTAAGGTCTTCTGCAGAATGGAGGTGATTCATTCAGCACTATGTCACAATGAAATTGTCAGTTGTTATCTCTTTACTGGTTTTATCTTTGCAGAGGCAATGGTATGACTTTATATGGCAATGGCATAGCTTTATTGCAAAGGAATTCAAAGCATTTCTTTTCAGAAGCAGGTAAGCTAGCCTTCCGTATGAGTAGAGGCAATAGAGATAATTGAGATAAGCTTCATTTTTTGCATATTATTGGTTATGTTATGTTGAGAAGTTTATTTGGAAATTGAAAGAAAAAGATCATACTTTGCTTGAAAATAAACCTAGTGTGTTTCGAATGCCAAACAATGATGGGTAAATCATGGATAATGAGAAAAAAAACATTGAAATAAAGCTGGAAGGGATAAATAATTTTTGAGGGATACTTCTAAGTAGTGTAATCATAGTAGTATCCAGACTACTTGCTTACATCAATGATCCTCATGCAGAGCAGGTATATAATTTCTTGAAACTTGTGGAACCATCATTTAAGTTTGATGATTGACTAAATTATTTTTTAATGATTTATAGGAACAACGATATATGTATGTAACCTAATATTTGGATTGATACATACTTCAAGTAATGAATTTTATGTAGTTAGTGGGAAAGTACGTGTAGTTCTATATCTATTACGTGTTTTACATGTAATAAAAATAATCTTAAAAAACATCTGAAATACTTGTTGGACAGAATTATTAGTTATCTAAATATTTCCATCAGATCAGTGTTTTAAGTTATTTTTATGCCTGGAACATGTACTGAAAAGATGCAGATGAAGAAATAGGCAGGGGTCTATATGTGTCACCACTGTATATCTCCAGGGAGAAATCTTATACTGCACCGGCTGGTGAGAATCTGAGAAGAGTAAAAGTAGGGACTAAAATGCTAAAAGCTTCTTTTTCCTTATCCACATCATCAGAAAATCTTTACCTGCTGTCACATTCCAGAAACTGTTCTCATTCTGTTTGCTATGCCTCCTTGGTACATCTGAAGTTCCTAATCATTTTCTAAAAGTTTCAAAGATTTTATTTCCTCTACAGTATTTTGCCTGAAGGTAGTGCATTAAATTTGTGGCATGTTGAGGTTTCCTTCACATGTTTCAGTACAGTTGCCTTTCTCTGCAGCAGCAGTCTGTGTTTATAACTTAGCAGTTCAGTTTGTTTGCCCAACTCCCTTTGCATTCCTGGGACTTACAACTCACTGCAATATTAGTTCTTGTTGCCAGGGCACTTTGTATAACACTTGACTCTATTTTAATGTACACCTATTTTTGGAGCAGTGCAATGAACAGAGCTTTGCCTTAGTCATTTATTTTTCTCAGACATTTATTTGGAAGATATTAGTTCTGTTAGGGTATCCACAGATGACAGATTTCTCCATTCATCGGTAGTAGACCAAATATGGCCAAGACCAGATGCTCATGGCTTAAATGCGAACACAGAAAGCCTTATACTCTGTGTGTTAGATTAGTCCCAGATAATTTGCATTGATAATATATGTTCTCAGTTTCCTTTCTTATACACTATGTTCAGTTGCTTCTCTGTAAAAGCTAGTTAGATTAAGGTGCTACTAGTAGTGAGTGGAGTACTCTAGTGCCATACTGTACCAACTTTGAACTAATATGTCTAATATACCTAATATTCACCAATATAAAATGGTGTTGCTCTGAGGGGCTAGCACAAAGCTGCTGAGCCTATACTGTGCACTTGCATAATCAGTATATTAATGCCTTTGGCTGAACTGTCTGATCTCTTCTGCACATGCTATACAATCCCAAGTGAGTCTGCCTCAGGTTCTTTTGAGCAGGAGAAAGTCATGAAATCTCTGGCTTCCCTAGCATGTATTACATTAGCTAACAAATAGTGTCTGTGTGCAGGCAGCCTGGCCTGGAGGGTAAGAGCTTGGCTCTCCCAGCTGTGCTGTTTAAATCTGAGACAAGCATTCCCAACAGAGAAAAAAGCAACCAAATGCGATCACCAGTTCAAGGACCATTTTCTCCTAGGAATCTTTTGTGTTGCCTGTATTTGAACAAGGCTAGGCTTTAAATATCAACTGAAGTGAGGTATCTGATAACAAACAGCAAGGTGGTCCATAAAAATGTAAACCATGAGTCTTAAATACACCGACAACACAACAGTTACAATGGAGTGAACAATATCTTTGTGGAAAGACTATAATGCATGTTCATCAAAAGACCAAGTAAAATTACAAGTGGGTGTGTCAGGATTGGGAAGCTAATCTGTATTTTCACACCATTATAAAATGCCTAGATTTGCTGCTTCAGATTTTATACAAATAGCACACTAAAACTCTTTAAATTTAACTTAATCATACAGCGAGTAATTCCTGCTTCACTTTCTTTCACTTGCTTCTTCCTTTCTAGTGTTTTCTTGTTATCTCAGTTGATGAAAACCAGTTTGTTGAGATATTTTTCTAAAATTTTTAGAACATATTTTTCTAAAAATAAAATGCTTCTTATCAACAGCAGTCATTTATTGTGCAATTATATCAGTCTTTTCCTGTTGTTCAGCCCATAGACTCCTGTCTTTGGTAGACTTAATTCAGTACATTTCTGTAGCTGCACAGATTGACTGGTATTAAAAGGAAAAACAAAAATCAAGGAAATTGCTTCAATATGTAAAGAACCAGTATTTCCTTAGGTGATCAAGGGTGCTATGGGGATGTAAAAAGGATTGGTTCATGCAGAAGCAGTGTACAATTCTGGTTTCTGTTGTACAACAATCTATCTTATATTGCCTAACTGGAAAAATCATTGTCAGGTTTAAATAATAACTTCTGGTGTCCATACCAGAGATGTGAATAAGAACATAATATCTTTTAAAAAGTGTCAGGGGCAAAAATATTTCTAGGCACGAGAACATGCAAAGCAGAGAACAGGATTTTGTCTACCCAAGCCCACTGTTTCATCTTATATAACAGTGCTGGTAGTGTTCACTGTTTCTCCTTTTCAATGTGCGTATCTGATAATGGACTTCCATGTACATGTGCTCAAAGGCATCTCTAAACCTAGGCAAGGGAATGTTGCTTTGCACAGTTATTTTCATAAATGAAACATAATTGTTAGCACAAAGCCTTCCAACAGCTTTGGAATGTATATTGTCACTATGTATCTCTCTAAGGAGAGATGGGAAGATGCATAATACCGCAAAGAAAAATAACCATTGAAACAAATAATACAGTTAACCAATGTAACTTTCAAAGAGATTTATGCTCTTCTGAACAGATTTTATTTGGGTATCTGAGTCAATTATACTAAATGTAGACCAAACAGTGACATAAATTACTATTATACTTGATACTCCAAAGGCATAAAAGTTTTGGCAGCAGATAACTCATACTTTATCCGTCTTTGCATGTGGTAATACACCCAGAGCATGTCATTTGTCAGCATAATGACAATTCCTGTATTCCCTGACTGCTTAGAGGAAAAGGTTTAAATACAACATTTTTTCTGGCTAAGGGGCAGTCATCTAAAAAGCTTGAAACTTAAGCCTCTCGTTAGTTTCACAATATCTGGGAGATCTGGTACAATATGTTCCTGCAAAGGCCCTGCTTAAATGCATGGCTAGTTTCTTCCTAGCTGTGATTAAGACAGGGAGTATGCGTAAGTTATTTTAGTTAGGTTCTACAGCAAGATATTAAAGGACTAAGGCAATCTGACAACTGATCATTTTAAGAAGACATAATTAAAATAAAATGTGTGAAATCAACTGATCTCTACAAACTCTCAGGACTTCTTATCTTTGTTAGCATCACAGCACTGGATACCGGTTGGTCAGAAGATGATACTGAAACAGAAAGGAACAGACTGCCGTGGTTTGCTTTCCTCCTTTCTAATGGATTTCAAATGTTGTTGGTATGGAAACTCCAGAAACTTCAGACAGAGGTATGATTAAGAAGTCAAAAGGCAATGTGCAACAAACTACCTAGCTGTTTCTCTGTCCTTGGTGGAGCAATTTGAAATTCAAAGTAGGTCACAAGTCAATTAATTTTGTAGACTTGACCTTGTACTCAGTAAACATTTAATCCCATCACAAAACCACTGGAGTTATAAATACCAATTTTGAAACAGCCCTTTTGTGACAGTATCTTTATCTTGGCAAGTGGTTTTTGCGGAAAAGGGACCAAAAAAGAGTCCAGAATAAAAACTGTTCTAAAATACTTTACTTCTCTTATATCATGCGCACTCGTATATTGATAACTTGACAGCTGGATAGCCGATTTACATTAATTTCTTAGATATCTGAAGACATGTACAGAAAATGTAGCTAGAGATACAAACAGGAGATAAAGACAACCCTCTCAGCTCTACAGCTCATTCTTCATTTAGGCAGTAATTGTTTCATTAGCTTTTCTTCTCCTATCTTTTTTCTGTTTTCCTTCTCTGTTATCTCACTGCTCTGTCTGTTCTGTTACTGAGGCTTTGCAGCGTCTAATGAATAGCCCTTCTATGTGAATAACATTAGAAAGGAGTCAACTATGAAGATTTCAAGCCAAATGGAAAAAGGACCTGGAGTGAAGGATAGGATCTGGCCTTTATACTTTCTACTTATGATCAAATATGATCAAATTCAGAACATTTGGATCTAGGGTTATTCCAAGGATGAACTTGTTTCTTTTCCTTAACTTGTGTTGTTCTTACTGAGAAAAAAAAATGTAAACCATGTGCTTTGAGCTGAATTAACTGTAACTGAAATTCTTGGCAGCTTTAAAGACAAATGGAGTCATAGCCAGCACTCCATATCAACAAAGCATTTCACACTGAACTTCCTTGTTTTCTTTCACATTTATTTGCTTTCCTTTCTATTTTCAAAAATAAAATGTTGTAAAATGACACTTCGGGTTTGGATGGATGGTGTTTTCTTCTTTTCCTCTACAGATGGATCTGGATTAGAAATTGTGAGGTTAGTCCCTTTAATGGGATCCCTAGAAGAGTCAACCTCCAAATTTTAAAGATCTTCAGAGTTCTTCTGTTAACAAAACAGTGCACATGAGATGCCTGGAGTGTGAAACAAATTAATTTATTTTTTCAAGTTTTCCACTGAAGTCATAAAAATGATTTTACTTTATTCAGGACCAGGGAAGCCCACAATGGTAGGGGCTGTTGAGAAGCAACCTGGGCCTTCGACAAGACTCTTCTAACTATTCTGGCAACTCAGGAGCATGTGGACCATGAAAAACCATTTCAGCACTTCCACGTAGGGATTCAGGACCCCACTAAACTTGCATTACAAACATCCAAGTAAGTTTCACCAAGAATCCAAGAAGTGGAGGAGAGGACATCCACACATACCAGGAACTTCTGTGAGAAGCAAAGAAGTTATAAGGAAAATAAGGTTGTTTTTTTTTTTAAAAAAAGGTTAGATAAGTTAACATAGATATTTTATTACCCAAAGCAGTTGGGTACTTTCCGTCAGATGCAGGAAANTAATAATATACTTTATGTTTCAGGCTTGTTGGTTTCCACTTTTCTCACCATCTATTTTAACTATTTGTTTTAATAAAAGAATAAAGATTGATAATTTAGGCATCTAAAATTTAAGTATAAAATTAGACTTACATAGTTATTCAGGCTTTCCCTACGGCTGATAGAAATAAATAGACACTTTCAAGTAGTGATTCAACTCCTTCATAATATACATGAGACATGTGGAATTAATAATCTGATCTTCCTTTTTCTCTCACTCTTCACTGCAGCAGGAGTCTGGATAACTAGTGTAGACCACTTGTCTATCTGTTAGTGGAAATGGTGTAAAGTGGATCCCAATTCTGCTGTATGGCTTAAGTAAGCCCCCTTCAGTACAATCTTGAGCTGGCTGATGTCTCCAGCAGTTATTGCAACCTAACTAAAAGCAATATATGTAGCAATATTTTAACTGGAAGAAAGTGAGAAATGTCTGTATTTTGTCTGTTGCTGTGTAAGTATTTCACATTAGACCACACAGTAATGCTGAGAGAGCTAATAAAATAACAACTCAGATTTCAATAAGTTAAATTATGTTTAATATTGCCCCTCCTCCTGAAGAAAGAAATGGTGTCATCTGTAATCCTAAACTGTTTATTTTTTATATATATTTAGCCAATACCTACCATTTTAACAGAATTATTTGTATGGTGTATTTTAATATTAAATATGGAAATAGAAAGGGATTACCTCATGTAGCTAAATATTCTTGCAGTTAAACCTTACTTCATCCTTCTAGGAGGCTCTAGAGCCTGTTCTTAAGATTAAAATATGTATTGTGACAAAGCAACTACAGAGCAGAGCTGGGGAAAAATGCACTAGGTCATTAAAATACTTATCCACTACATAAATGAGCTGAAAAACTGGTTTTGGATCCCTGTCTTGGTAAAGAGAAGACAAAAATCTCTTATGACATCACTTCCTGCATTCACTGCCTTTTTCTTCAAAAGAACACTAAATGTTACAGATAATAATTGACCTAATTCACATTAATACGGTTAAGAATTGGGATCCTCTAGCCAATGTCAAACTGGTAAAAAGAAATGAGGACAAACCCTAGACCATGTGCAAATACAGCAGCTGCACTGGTGGCGTTCCCTCTGATGACAGTAGGTGTAAGCTCAGCAGTGGTCAATGATCTAACATGATGGTTGCTGGTTGCCTTTCGAGCAAATTCCATTAGAGTAGCTTCTGCAACATGTTGCACAAGACTTGTAAAAAATAAAAGGAACATATCTTATTATGTCATATGATATAGCTAAAAATTGAGCAAAGCTGCGAGTGCATGATGAATGAAATAAAAGCTTCTGGATTTTTTTTTTCTGTCTAATAAGAGATATTACTCCTGCATGACTATCAAATAGGAATTTGTCCTTCATTCATTTCTGGGGCCGGACCTCAAGAATATAAATTCAGTATTGTTAGTCTCTGAACTCAATAAACAATTCATGATTACCTAAGATCTAACATAATGTGTAGCACAACACTTTAATTTTAACCATTACTAAGGAATAACTAGAGAACAACTGCATGACCTTCTAGATAGTCCATTAGTATTTCCACAATTACTACTATTCACAGAAACATTACAAACTTCATTGAGTTCTTTGAAGCATCAACAAATCATGGGCCAGAGATAAGTTTATTAAAAGATATACAGGAAAATGTAATAATACACTGAGAGCAATAATGAACTGCTGCACTTCAAGGATAATTCTAGGATTTTCTCTCAAACATAGGGAAAGCTACAACTGTGACTAGATTGTTTCTGTGAAACTCCTTGGTAAACCCCACTGGACATATTCTGTAACACAGCAACATGATTGTTTTGATTTCTGTAGCTAAAGACAATTGCAATTTTGGCCAGTACTGAAAAAGTTAAAGAAAAGCGGCAGCTGTGGCAATGAATTTCCAGATGATGTCTATGCTTGAGGTTTACTACATTGCCAGTACTAAAAGATTATTAAATCATAGAATCACAAAATGGTTATGATTGGGAGGGACATTAAAGATCATCTAGTTCCAGCTCCCCTGCCATGGGGATTTCTTAAATTTGTTAAATTATTTTTTTCTCCACATACTGATGATCATATGCTTCCTTTTGGTGGAACTATTTTAAAACATGGTCAGTCTTGACATATATCACCTGCTGTGAATAGAGTTGCTTTAATCTGGAAAGGAGAGGGCAAGTTTAATACTTTGTAAGGCTAACTGTTGCAGTATAAATTCTATAACGATTATAGGCTCTATTGTCTTGTTTATTCACTCCATTGACATACCTTCCCCAGCCTTCACCAACTGCCTCTGTGAAGGTTCTGCCTTGCTGGGCGCAATTACTAGCTGCAGCTGAGAATAATCCCTGGACCTCCTCATCTCTTCCCAAGAAGTTTATCAAGAAGTCCAGTTTCTCCAGAAAAACAGTGAAAGGTGAATCTGTCCCATCCTTGTAGTCCTCCTCTCCCTCCTTTCCCTTTCCAAGGAGACATAACCAGTCTATGAGGAAACTATGCTTTTGTGATTTAACCTAGTTATTACATTTAGCAGAGTTATTTAAAAACTAGAATTTAAACTTTAATCATGATACACCAGAATTTGAAGTCTGGTGAAATCGGGCAACTGATGATTGCCCAATTTGAGATAACTCATAAGTTTTGTATTTCAGAAAATGCTGGATGTTTCATCTTAGGTCAAACCAACTCCTCTAGCAGAAGCTGCAAAGTGTTCACACCTAGGCAGTTGTGAATACTTTGGTGTGAGTGGGTTGGTGCATTATACAAGCAGCCAGGGGCAAGTAAGCTTTAAATCAACTATGCTAAATGGAGGAAGGAATACCAGAAGAGTTTTCGAATCCAGTTTTCATGCTGGCATCCAACATATCCTTTGGGTCTAACCACCAAATGGAATTCTAGGTCCTAGTCTAATGAGATTGCTGTTTTCTCTTACTATTCCCACTGTGATTCAGCTATTTGTTTAATTTTAAAAAGAAAAAGAAAGCTTTCTTATCTTAAAAAAACAAAAAACAAAAAAAAGACCACATCTCTGAAAGCTGTTACACATTTCTATGAGAAATTAAAATTAAGTTGATTTTTTTTTTTTTTTGCATCTGAAATTAAAGTTCAATTTTACACTTATGAAGAAAAGAACACAGGTGCTTCAGTCATGAGTTGCAAATGACAGCCAAGTAATATAGTTATAAACTCAAAGTACAAGAAAAATTAAAAAATAGAAATGTTATGAATTTGGTTATTAGTTAAGGAATTTTATTCATGATTTCATCAGTTCATTTCCTTGCTACTTTAGACTCAAGGTATATATTAGCACCTCCTAAAATAAGTATATCAGCAGCTCTCAAACTGTGTTCTCTGCAGTACCAGTATTCTGCACAGCCAAGGCAGTTACTCAGTTGTACTGTTTGGTTTACTATACTTAATTTTAGTCATTTTAGATGTATTCAAAATGAAAAAGGTCTGATCTCCTTACTCCAGAAACAGTCTAGTATAAAATAAGATTAGTCTCCTTGCTGTAGGGTACGATATGCTGCTAACTTTGGCTTCCTCTGATGAGCTGAAAACATGCAAAAAAATCCCAGGAAGTAGTCACAACTTAGCAAGATGAGGATCTTCATTTCTTGCAAGTCATATATGATTTAGAAGAGTTGTTCCCAGTTTGCAGTCAGTGATCTGCAAAGAACACAGCAGACAGCTGGTGTGACTTCCTTTCCTTCTAACCACTAAATCACATGAAATAACAGTAAAGAATAGAGAAAGTACTTTCCCAGTATCATTTTTCCATATAAACACATGTTGCCATTGCCATAGGGTTGTGGTTTAGCTGGAGAAGGATGTGGTCTGAAAGGTACATTCCCTTTTAAGTATGACGCAGTATGCAGAAGTATTGTCAAACTGATGTATGTTATGCAGTGTAGCATGGTAGAAAAGCTATAAGGTTATACTTATATCAATAACATCAGCTGAGCTCTGCTTGTATACCATAGCTCCCCCTGATTTCATATAGCTTTTGCCATTCCCAAATAGTGAAAACTGGACAGCTAACATGCAGGAGGATCTCTTCAGTTATCCTCAATAAGGAAGTGGTGGATCACAGTAATATTGCTTGATCCTACTGCATTTTTTTTTGTGGATATCTCAATAGAGATTCTTGTTTCATTTTTCATCCCCCTACATTTTCTAAGCTCAAAAATGTATGAGTTTGAAAGGAAAAGCACCGATACTGTCTGTATTAGAATAATAGATGGCTATAACATTTTGTAAAATAGAATTTAAAATGACACCATTATCTCTGGAACCATTTAATGGACCTAACTTAATTATTTTTAAAAGTGTAGCATTATGAGTGTCTTTGTTTAACAGGTTGTTCCATCAACCAGTGACACCCTCCCCACCCTACCCCAGGAAGGGGAATTGATAAAAGGGAAAGGGACCTGTGGGTTGAAATGGAAATGGATTCAATAAAACAAAACAATAATAAAAAAATCTAATATTAATACTTATACTAATAGAATGTACACAAAGTTATACCAAGCCAATGTAATGATCATGAGCTGCACATTCCCAGCAGTGAAGTATATATTTCAAGCACTGTGAGCACCACAACCCTAGTGAAACGTGACAGTCTCAGCAAACAGGAGCGTAGGACTCAGGAGCAGAATGGTGGACAAGACTCTCCAGGGCTGGTGGCCATCAGGAGAAGAGAGTGTCCCCAGTAAACTAATTTATAGTGAGTATTTTTATTGTATGGAACACTTTTGTTGGCCAGCTTGGCTTTCCCTCATCCTACATTTAGCACCTGACTGACTTGGAACTGCTAAAGACCTTGATCACTATGGAGGCCTGCATACCATTGCTGGTCACAAACAAAAAAAAATGCCTTATCAACTTTGTTCTTACTGAATAGGGTGCTGCAGTCTTCTGAAAAATGCAGCTTTCTTGAATGGGAAATTGATTCTATGATTCTGTCCCAGCAAAACCAGAACAATGAGAAAACAACTCATCCACTTTAATAAGTGGATTATTAAACTGAAGATTTACTAAACATTACTCATTGTTTATCTGTTCTGTGTACTGTACACAATGCAGTGTGACTATGACATAGAGACATGTTCTGTCAGCAATTTAGTATAATCCATGTGTTACAGCTACCATTTGATTGAGCACCATAGTTTTTATTATAACCAACCTGTGATTCAGAATATATAGGTTTTTTGAAATTGAATTTATGTTACAATCACCTTGATATTTAGAGTGTTGCCTAGAACCAGAATCACTTGCTTAGAGTTAGGAACATGATACCAGACTTACTTAGTCTTCTTTTCAGAGTCTGCTTAAGCAGCCTATAACTGGAAACTTTATTGAAGCTGACTGTCCAAAGAAAGTTTTTGTGGGCATCCAGGAGTAATTGGTACTAGAAATGCTGACTGACTTAGTTTATCCCTGCTTTAAGATGATTATCCTGACATCTATTATGTGTTATGTATACCCTAGTTTATATAAAGAGAGAGAACAAAACATGGTAAGAAAATTCCTGAAAATAAAGCAAGCAGTTCTTATTTACGGGCAACATCTTTGCATAACATTTCTCCAAGCTTTCATTTTCATAAAAAATATCCTTATTTAAGCAAAGGCACTATGGTGACACATATTCAATATGTTATAAAAATCTGAATTTGTCTGTGCATAGACAGATATTAATGGAAAAAATAACCCCCTACTGCCTAATAGGCAATTTACTGAAAGCAAGAGTGGTACAGGGATACAGTTTTCAGAAGGTTAGAAATATCTATTTGTGTATTGGGGTCAGGATTATTAAACTATACCACTTTCTGGGCAAGTTTTGGAGAACATTTCAACTGGTAAATTTTGTTGGCTAGATACTATGATAATGAGTGCCCTATTTAATACTTACTCAGAATGTACTTTAATTAGATCAGGGGTTGATTTTCTCCTGCAAATACATGAATGCCACGGGCTTAATTTTACGTGCCAAAACTCTATTTTCTTTATCCATGAAATATCACCTTCTAAACTTGTCAGTGGCTGCAAGTGCCCAACACATGTAGTTCATATACCTCCCTTTTCAGCTGGGCCTCTACACAACATTCAAAGTCAGGTTGGATGGGGCTCTGAGCAACCTGATCTAGTTAAAGATGTCCAGGCTCACTGCAGGGTGTTTGGACTAGATGACCTTTAAAGGTCCCTTCCAACCAAAAACATTCTATGATTCTACTTGTTTGAACTCACCTCTTATTGCTCTTTCCCACAGCTTGTCTTTGTGGTCAGACTCTTTTCCTCTACAACTTGAATTGCCTTGACTCAGCATACACCTCACCCAGCCATTATTACTGCACCATTTCCTTCTTTCTGCTTAGATACGAATTTAAAACATTAGTTTCTGTTTTGTTTATAGGAACACAGCTAAACGAACCAACTCAGGATATTTCTATATTTTACAACTGCAGTGTTGATTTTTGAATGAGTGAATTCCCCAGCTAACTTAAAGTGGACTGTAAGTGTACTGAACTGCTCAGAAAGTGCATGATGCATTCTCCAACCATTAATCAGCTTATCCTTCTGTAGCATTTATAATAATAATCATCAGAATAATCCATTATAGCAAACCATTAAATTCTGTTTCCTTAAAATTTATTTTATTTTTTTATATCTATAGTACCAGATTCTGACTTTATTTGCTCTATCTCTGAAGAACTTCACTTGAGTCAGGAGATTTACTTTGGATTTACACCACTTGAAATTAGAAAAATATTTACAAATGGATTAGAAATATATGTTTTTCCTCATTTCAGGATATAATTTAATCCATTCAGTTGTAAAGTTTTAGATTTGTTTTGCAGGTGGATTTTTTTGTACAGAATTGGAAATGTACTGCAATTATTTTCCTTGAAATGTTGCTCTTCTGTGAATTTATTCAAACTCCAAATAATTAAGTCTTACAAAGACCTTTTCAGAGACCATGTTTCAAACAGGCATTTTTTTCTGTTTCTAAACTTTGTGAAAGGGTTTGAAAATATTCCTTTCTTCTTGTTGTTGTGCATAATTGAGACGGACTGCAAATTATGCTATTTGGTAAAATGGCTAAATGATCTTGAAATTTTTCAAGTATTTTCCACATACACCTTCACTAAGACTAATGAAAAACAGGGCTAAACCTTTTATTGTGAAAAATAAGTACACATTATTTTTCTAGTGATGCCAGTTGGACACTTTGTAGTACAGAATATAGAAATACTTACAAACACTGATGACAGTACTGAGCACTTTCATACCACTGCCTGTCGCATCCTCTCTAAATGATTTCTGCAGCAGAAACATGAGGGTGAGAAGGGAGAACAGTGGAGACTGCCTTTTTCTGAATGTTATTCCTCACAATCTTGGCAACTGGCTTTCTGTCCTCCCTGTGCTAACAACCAGCAGTTTGGAATATACTTATTCATAGGTATAATTGCTTTGAGATGGTTTTAAAACCAAAAAGATGGGGGGGGAAAAAAGCTGTTCAGAGATGCAAAACTCTTTGTGCAACATTCCCTGAAGTCAGTCATTGAAACAGTCTGTAACGCAGAGCAGCATTTTGTTTTGAATGAATTTAAAGAGTGGCAAACATTAGTTGCTTAAGAGACCACTGCTGAGTTTAATAGTCTCAAAATTAAAAATCTGCATCTGCCAATGAAGACATATGAGTCCTCTGGCAAGATATGACTGCAGATGAAGCTACATGGCTGGCTGCAGACAGCCTTACATACCACACTTGCATTCCCCTGGCCAGAAGCAAGCCAGCTGCGGTAGGGAAGCCATGCAGCCTTCTTGCAGGAGAGTTATTGAATCAAATGTAGTACTTTGCTAACATGACTGTACAGCTTCTGAATCAGAGTTTTTTTATTGTTGTTAGGTTCAGATTTTTTTTACGCTTGACTTGCTGAGTGTGTAGGCAGATAAACTTCACTCTGCCTGGACATGCCCATGTAGCTTGACTGAAATAAGGCAGAAGTCCTGTGGGAAAAAAGGATGTGATCATTTAACTTAAGCCTGTAATATAATCAGATGCATAAAAGCCTGAATTAATGTTGTGCTGGTGTCTCCGTTTAGGGCTCA